>JAPVLO010000164.1:3000000-3289495 GCA_027257055.1 Cephalopachus bancanus | reverse complement strand
CCGTGAGCATGCTACTGCACTCCAACCTGGGCAATGGAGTGAGACTCCAATTCAAAAAAAAAAAAAAGCTAAGCTCATCAGCTTTACACATGGAAAGAACCAACTTTCTGTCTCAACAAAATAATGAGTATCTGTATGTCAAGGGAGTTGACCTATAATTTAAAGGGTAAAGGTTACATTCTCTCTGCCCAGTGGCTGCTCTGCTAACTCTGTCAAGGTGCTCTCTCTGAGGACAGGAGAAAAAAAACTCTTGCCTGGCTGTTCTGTACCACTTACCAATTTTCTGGCCAACGGACGATTGTAGGGCATTTGCTCGACTTAGATTTCTGTTATTATTTTTTGTTGAGATGGGGGCTCACTATATTGCCCATGCTGGTCTCGAACTCCTGGGCTCAAGTGATCCTCCTGCCTTGGCTTCCCAAAGTGCTGGGATTACAGGCGTGAGCCACTGCACATGCCCATATTTTCCTTATTTCTTTCATCTGTCCTTTTATAATCAAAGAGCATCAAACTCTTGCCTAGGTGTTCTAGAATCTTGGCCAAGGATCTTGCCCAAGGTCACTGAAGCACTATATTTGTAATTTACATTCCTAAAGCTTTTATAAATTCTATGATCTGGACAGTACCTCAACTACCTCTTTGTGACCTAGTCAATAGTTCAATCAAGGTCTATAGTCATGACAAGCACAATACAAGCTTTGCTTGTGGAGAGTTTTGTTTTTGTTTTTTTTAGTTAGAGTCTCCTTTGTCACCCAGGTTGGAGTACAGTGGCATGCTCACGATCACTGCACCTTCGACCTGCTGGGCTCAGGTGATCCTTCCGCCTCAGCCTTTCAAGTAGCTGGAACTACAGATGACGCCACCATGCCCGGCTAGTTTTTGTGATTTATTGCAGAGATGAAGTTGCACCAAGTTGCCCAGGCAGGTCTCAAACCCATGGGCTCAGGCAATCCTCTCACCTCGGCCTCCCAAAGTGTGGGGATTATGGGCATGAGCCACCGCATCAGGCCTGAGGGATGTTTTTAATTGTGCTTAGTATTGTGCTAAACCTTTGTAGGCATCACCTGACTTAATCCTGCCTACAAACTGGTGAAAAGGTCATTGTAATCTCCACTTTACAGAGGGAAAAATAGGCTTAAGAAGCCAATTAGGACCAGGATCGGTGGCTCAGCCTGTAATCCTGCGCCTTTGGGAGGCTGAGGTGAGTGGATTGCCTGAGCCCGCGGGTTCGAGACCTGCCTTGGCAGCGAGACCTCATCTCTACAATAAATAAAAAAAAAATCAGCCGGTCATGGTAGCGCATGCCTGTAATTCCGGCTACTTGGAAGGCTGAGGCGGAAGGATTGCCGGAGCCCAGCAGGTCGAGGCTGCAGTTGGCCGGGAGCGGCCACTGCACTCCAGTCTGGGCGACAGAGTGAGACTCCAACTCAAAAAAAAAAAAAAAAAAGAAGCCAATTAGGGTAAGGCGCATTGGCTCATGCCTATAATCCCAGCACTTTGGGAGGCTGAGGCAAGAGGATTGCCTGAGTCCAGGGGTTCGAGACCAGCCTGGGCAACTTGGCGAGACCTCATCTCTACAATAAATAAAAAAATTAGCTGGGCATGGTGGCGCATGTCTGTAGTTCCATCTACTTGGAAGGCTGACGCGAAAGGATCGCTTGAGCCCATTAGGTCGAAGCTGTGGTGGCCATGAGCGTGCCACTGCACTCCAGCCTGGGTGACAGAGTAAGACTCTGACAGAAAAAAAAAAAAAAGAAGCCAACTAAGTAGCCCATGTTCACACTGTTGTAAAGTGAACTTGAGTTTCTTTTTCTTTTCTTTTCTTTTTTTTCAGAGAGAGGGTCTTGCTCTGTGGCCCAGATCAGTGGTGCCATTATAGTTCACTGTAGCCCGGAACTCCTAGGCTCAAGTGGTCCTCCCACCTCAGCCTCCAGAGTAGCTAGAATTACAGGTGCATGTCACCATGCCTGGTTCATGGTTTTAATTTTCTTTTCTTGTCGAAATAGGGGGTCTTACTATGTTGCCCAAGCTGGTCTCAAACTCCTGTTCTCAAGCAATCCTCCTGCCTCAGCCTTCCAAAGTGCTGGGATCACGTGAGCCACCACACCCGGCCCTAAGTGAACTTGGGTTTCAAACTGAAGCTTATCTGACTCTGTAAGTGCCAAGGCAGTGTCAATATGGATAAGCTAAAAATAACAACTCCAAAGCAGCACAGTTTTTTGAACATCAACTGATGTACATAATTAAATGTTAAAGTATTTGATGCAAGAACAATTGGACTTTTATTTTAATCTCTTAGGCGAGCACAGGAAGCATACTTCCAGTTAGGAAGAGTTCCAGTAGGCGAGATTCCATTTCTGATCCAGACAACTCCCTTTGCTTTTCTGGGCTCTCACATTTTCGTGTTTCTTTATTTTATTTCAGTGTGGTGGCGTTTCTCTCCTTCACACAACTGTATAGTCATGCTTCTCTGTAACCTCGGTGAGTCAGTGCAACCTCTAATTACTCCGGTCTCCTTCCCTGCAAGAAAAGCAGTCAAACTTCGAGAATACTCTATTGTTTTGCATCATTTCACACGCACACAGGGATAAGGACGGATGTAATTGTTCCAAGGAAGCAAAACCACCGGCAACAGCTGGCACAGCCACCTCTAAAGACCCGGGTTGACTGTCCTGAAAACCAGCCTCACACTGTCCCCAAATAAGAGTCACCCCAGCTGTATCAGGACTATCTTACTGACTAGCTACACTTACAGACCTAATACCTGCTATGGGCCACTTCCAGTCAAGATATAAACATTGCCTCATGTCTTACAGGACCAACAAAGTATCATTTGTGCATCAGGACAACAGGATGTGAGTTCAGGCTCAGGACACACAAAAGCATGGTCACCCTGTTCTTTGGTAACCCTAGATCAAATTACCAAATATGTCTCCAGGTTTTAGAATAATTTAGTTCCTTATCAAGGTGATCAGACAAAAACAAAGATTTGTTTTTCATTACCAAACATTAAGTCAGAACATAGTGAATAACTTTTCCTTCCCAGTTATCGAACATTCAAAGCTTCAGCTATAGTCAACACAATGCAGTATGACGACTTGATGCATAATTTTCAACACAGGCCTGGCACGGTAGAGGCTCACGGTAGTTCATGGTGGCCTCTAACCCCAGCACTCTGGGAGGCTAGGAGTTCAAGGGCAGCCCGGGCAACATAGTGAGACCCTGTCTCTAAAAAAACCAAATATTAGCTGAGTGTGGTGGTGTGCACCTGTAATATCGGCATTTTGGAAGGCTCAGGCGGAAGGATCACTTGATGCTAGAGTTGGGGGTTAGAGGGAGCTAAGATCCTGCCACTACAGTCCAGTCTGGAGGACAGATCAAGACCTTTGTGTGTGTGTGTGTGTGTGTGTGTGTGTGTGTGTGTGTGTGTGTGTGTTGGAGTCTCACTCTGTCACCCAGGCTGGAGGGCAGTGGCACACTCAGGGCCATCACGGCCTCGACCTGCTGGGCTCCGGCGATCCTTCCATTTCAGCCTTCTGAGTAGCTCGAACTATAGGCGCGTACCACCACGACCGGCTAATTTTCCAATTTATTGTAGAGATGAGGTCAGGCCAAGTTGCCCTGGCTGGTCTCAAACCCGTGGGTTCCGGCAATCCTCTCACCTGGGCCTCCCAAAGTGCTAGGATTATAGGTGTGAGCCATAGCGCCTGGCGGAGACCTCATCTCTTAAAAAATTGTTTTCAGCCGGGCTCAGTGACTCAGCCTGTAATCCCAGCACTTTGGGAGGCTGAGGTGAGAGGATTGCCTGAGCCCGCGGGTTCAAGACCCGCCTGGGCAACTTGGCGAGACCTCATCTCTACAATAAATCAAAAAATTAGCGGGGCATGGCAGCGCGTGCCTGTAGTTCCAGCTACTTGGAAGGCTGAGGCGGAAGGATCGCCGGAGCCCAGCAGGTCGAGGCTGCGGTGGCCGGGAGCGGCCACTGCACTCCAGTCTGGGTGACAGAGTGAGACTCCAACTCAAAGTAAATAAATAAATAAATAAAATTGTTTTCACCAGGAGCCCAGCAAGCGGAGGCAGCTGCGGTGGCCGGGGGCGTGCCACTGCCCTCCAGCCTGGGTGACAGAGTGAGACTCCGACTCAAAAAAGAAAAAAATATTTTTGCAACACATTTTATTAATTCATTCTTTTTGTGCTTCATTTAAAATGCTGGAAACTATAAAAAGATCAGCGTGTTCATCCTCTGCCAGGAAAAAGGGGAAAAAAAGTTAAAAACCGACTAACACGACAAAAAAGCCAGAGCAACTGGAATTTCAGCTCGGAGGAAACACATGGGATGAAAGCATCCGCCCAGGCTCTAACCATGTGTCCCATGTGACTCTTCCCCTCGGCGGTGGGTCCTGGATGTCCCCGAGCGGGGGCGACGAGGAGGCCGTGCGTGCCGGCGAGTGCGTGACCGCGGGGACCGCGGAGGCGACACCGCCCTCCCCGGGGCGGGGGGGGTCTTCCAGGAAGCCGCGGACCTCGGCGGACTCCGCAGTGGCGTGTGGGCGGGGCGGCCCGGGGGGCGGGACCCGGGCCCGGGGGGCGGGGCGGGGCGGCCGTGGGCGGGGGGCCCAGTGGCCCGGCCGCGGCCGCCCGGCCGGCACGTAGCGCGGAGCATGACTCAGCGCTGACTCATCGCACGCGCTGTAGGTGGATTTCCCCGCCAGCTGCTCGCGCTCCGCCTGTCGCCGGGAGCTCCCGAGGCTTCTCAGACACCCGCTGCAGACCCAGCCTGTCGCATTAAACAGAGCGGGTCAGATTTTACTGCTTTTGAATGCCGACCAGGCACGGTGTCGCCTTGCGGTGCTTTCTTTGCCTTTAAGAGCAGAACAGCCCACGAACCGGATTCTTTCCTCCGAGGCTTGTTGGGGCAGGTCCCTGCCACCGTCCTTCCACGGTGACTTCGGGATGACCTCCGCCCAGGTTTTGCCCCTCCCGTGCCAAGCTCTCGTCTTATTTTGGCCCCACGTTTTGTGAAGTTATCTTCTCGATAGGTGTGATACCCAACCTTGGCACAGGAGCCCCACTGTGGTGACGCACATCGAGCTGGAACTTGGCACCGAGCGCGGGCGTCGAGGGACTTACAGTAAACCCTGGGCCTCCATAAAGACCTGCTTATCTGCATCTCGGCTGCCGTTCAGATGCCCTGCTCCTTTTCAGGCTGTCGCTCCCCTCTGGACATTCCAGAGGTGGACTGAGATTGACGGCTGAAATCCGTATTCACCGGCCCTCTGGCTCTGTCGCAGTTCCTCACAGCAGCAGCAGCAGCAGCAGCAGCAGCGCCCGGATGGTCGGCAAAAATGCAGATTCTCAGACCCCACTTCAAACTACAGACTCGAACAGGAGCGGCGGCTCATGCCTGTAATCCCAGCACTTTGGGAGACCGAGGCGGGAGGAGCACTTGCGCCTGGGAGTTTGAGACCAGCCAGAACAACATAGCCAGACTCTGTCTATACAAAAAACAATTTAAAAATTAGCCCAGCGTGGCGGCACGCACCTGTAGTCCCAGCTACTCCGGAGGCTGAGAAGGGTCGCCGGAGTCCAGGAGGTTGAGGCTGCGGTGAGCTGCGATTGTGCCACTGCACTCCAGCCTGGGCAACAAAGCAAGACTCTAAACGCACACACACCTACAGACTCAGAATTACCTGTGGTGGGCCTGGAAATTTATCATCCTGGCCGGCGCGGTTCCTCAAGCCTGTAATCCAGCACTTTGGGAGGCCGAGGCAAGAGGTTTGCCTGAGACCAGGGGTTCAGGCCAGCCTGGGCAACTTGGAGACCTCGTCTCCACAATAAATCAAAAAATTAGCCAGGTATGGTGGCTCCCGCCTGTAGTTTCAGCTACTTGGAAGGCTGAGGCGGAAGGATTGCCTGAGCTCAGCAGGTTGAGGCTACGGTGACAATGAGTGAGACACTTGCATTCCAGCTTGGGCAACAGAGGGAGATTCCAACTCATAAAAAACCCCAAAGAAATAAAAAAGAAGAAACCTATCATCCTATTTTAACCAACCTAGCAGTAATTCTTGGTTTTGTTTTTTTTTTGTTGTTTTTGTTTTGTTTTGCTTGAGTTGGAGTCTCACTCTGTCGCCCAGACTGGAGTGCAGTGGCGGCTCCCGGCCACAGCAGCCTCGACCTGCTAGGCTCCGGCGATCCTTCCGCCTCAGCCTTCCAAGTGGCTGGAACTACAGGTGCGCACTACCACGCCCGGCTAATTTTTTGATTTATTGTAGAGATGAGGTCTCGCATGCCCAGGCGGGTCTTGAACCTGTGGGCTCAGGCAATCCACTCACCTCAGCCTCCCAAAGGCTCTGGATTACAGGCTGAGCCGCCGACCCCGGCCCTAGCAGTGATTCTTAGGTAACCTTAGACTTGAAAACTACTATCAAGAGAATGAGGATATGAGACATATAGACTTTAGGACAAATCCTTGCAAACTAGAATGCTTTGTTCTAAAATTGATTTTAAGATTCTGGTGGGAGGAAAACATTTTAAAACTTGATTTTATATAGTATATTGAGTTTGCTTTTTAATTTTCATTTATTGTTTATTTTTTATATAGAGGGGGTCTTGCTATGTTGACCAGGCTGGTCTCCAACTCCTGCCTCAAGGCAGTGCTCTCACCTTAGCCTCCTACAGTGCTGGGATTACAGGTATGAACCACAGTGCAGGCCATGTTTGCTTTAACTTTTTTTTTTCTCTTTCCTTCCTTCCTTCTTCCTTCCTTCCTTCCTTCCTTCCTTCCTTCCTTCCTTCCTTCCTTCCTTCCTTCCTCCCTTCCTCCCTCCCTCCCTCCCTTCCTCCCTCTTTCTTGTTAGAGTCTCACTCTGATGCCCAGGCTGGAGTGCTATGGCACATTATGGCTATCACAGCCTCGACCTGCTGGGCTCCGGCGATCCTTCCGCCTCAGCCTTCCAAGTAGCCGGAATTACAGGCATGTGTTACCACGCCCAGCTGATTTTTTGATTTATTGTAGACAGGAGGTCTCACTGCCCAGGCGGGTCTCGAACCCGCAGGCTCAGGCAATCCACTCACCTCAGCCTCCCAAAGGCGCGGGATTACAGGCTGAGCCACCAAGCCCGGCTTGATTTTTAGATTTATTGTAGAGATGAGGTCTCGCTGCCCAGGTGGGTCTTGAACCCGCGAGCTCAGGCAATCCACTCGCCTCAGCCTCCCAAAGGTACAGGATTACAGGCTGAGCCACCAAACCCGGCTCTCTTTTTTTAAAATAGAACTTTGTGTAGAAAATAAAATCAAAGGCCAGGCACAGTGGTTCACACCTATAATCTCAGCACTTTGGGAGGCCAAGGCAAGTAGACTACCTAAACCCAGGGGTTTGAGACCAGCCTAGACAATTTGACGAGACCTTGTCTCCACAATAAATCAAAACATTAGCTGGGCGTGGTAGCACACACCTGTAATCCTAGCTACTCAGGAGGCCAAGGTGGAAAGATTGCCTGAGCCAAGAAGATCCAGGCTGTGGTAGCCATGATTGTGGTGCTGCAGTCCAACCTGGGCGACAGAGTAAGAACATTTTTCTAAAAGAAAAAAAAAGTGACCACATAAAATATCAATTTACAACTATATTCGCAAATTCATTTCTTTAGAAAACAAGTTTGAAATCGTTGTATTCTAAATCTTTTGTGTGTGCAGCAGGGGGTGACTGGCCAATAATTGAAATTTTCCTTATCTTTTTTCCTGTGGATATTTTGTTTACTCGTTTTCTTTCTATCTCCCTGGATGAGTTTTTCCACTTAATCTCTGCTAGCACCGTGGCAGAAGGCCTAGATGGGACACATGCCTGACCGACATTTCTCTGCTGACCGTCTTGGGGCCTTGCTTCTCCCAGGTGGCCCTGCTGGACCGAGGGCCTCACCTGGAAGCTGGTGAGGAGTGCCCTCTCAGTCCCCAGCCATAATTCTTGACTCCGAACCCACCCTTTATCAAGATGCCCAGGTGCTATGTGTGCATGTTACATTCAGGACTTAGTAATGGTCACAGACTCAGTCTGGGACTGGTAGAGGAGGAAGAACAGGAGTCCTGGGAGAGCCAGGAGCATGGATTAGTTTCCTAAGGCTGCTGTAACAAAACACCACAAAGCAGGGGATTAAAACAATAGAAATACTGTTCTTATAAGGACATCAGTCATATTGGATTAGGGCCTACCCTAATGAACTCATCTTAAATTCATTGTATTAATATCTACAAACACCCCATTTCTTTTTTCTTTTTTCTTTTTGAGACAGGATCTCACTCTGTCACCCAGACTGAAGTACAGTGGCACAATCATAGCTCACCGCAGCCTCCAATTCCTGGGCCTAAGCAATCCTCCCATCCCAGTCCCTGAGTAGGTATGGCAACAGATGCAAACCCAGCTAATTTTTCCAAATTATTTTTTGTGGCGATAGGGTCTTTCTGTGTTGCCCAGACTGGTCATGAACTCCTGGGCTCAAGCGACCCTCCTATCTCGGCCTCCCAAGGTGCTGGAATTACAGAATTATAGGTATGAGCCATTGCATCCACCAAGGCCCTATTTCCAGATAAGGTCATATTCACAAGTGCTAGGGCATAGGATTTTCTTTTTTTTTTTTTTTAGTCGGAGTCTTACTCTGATGCCCAGGCCAGAGTGCTGTGGCATGATCATAGCCACCATAGCCTCAACCTGCTGGGCTCAGGCGATTCTTCCGCCTCAGCCTTCCAAGTAGCTGGAACTACAGGCACGCACCACTATGCCCAGATGATTTTTTGATTTATTGTAGAGGTGAGTTCTTGCCAAGTTGCCTAGGCTGGTCTCAAACCCCTGAGCTCAGGCAATCCTCTTGACTCTGCCTCCCCAAGAACTGTAATTGCAGGCGTGAGCCATGGCACCTGGTGGGGTACAGTATTTCAACATATTTCTGGGAGACACAATTCAACCCATAACAGGAGATTTGGAGATTGTATTATATCAATACATGGAAATGTATTATATGAAAAATAACATTTAAAATAAGCAGTATTTAAAAATAACCTAATCACCTTTAATAAAATGACTATATGATTCTCCCTGATTGGCTGTTACATCTCACACTTTTTATCTTGCATTCCCTTGGCTTGGTAGTGAACTCTTTTCTTTTTTTTTTGAGTTGGAGTCTCACTCTGTCACCAAGACTGGAGTGCAGTGGCCGCTCCTGACCACCGCAGCCTCGACCTGCTGGACTCCGGTGATCCTTCCACCTCAACCTTCCAAGTAGCCAGAACTACAGGCATGCGCTACCATGCCCGGCTGATTTTTTGATTTATTGTAGAGATGCAGTCTCGCTGCCGAGGCGGGTCTCGAACCCGCGGGCTCAGGCAATCCACACACCTCAGCCTCCCAAAGGCACGGGATTACAGGCTGAGCCACCGAGCCCGGCTTCTTTTCTTTTTGAGTCGTAGTCTCACTCTGTTGCTCAGACTGGGGTGCAGTGGCATGCTCATGGCCACCGCAGCCTCATGGCCACCGCAGCCTCGACCTGCTGGGCTCAGGCGATCCTTCAACCTCAGCCTTCCAAGTAGCTGGAACTACAGGCCCATGCCACCACACCCATCTAATTTTTTGATTTATTATAGAGATGAAGTCTCTTCAAGTGGCCCAGCCTGGTCTCGAACCTCTGGGCTCAGGCACTCCTCTCACCTCGGCCTCCCAAAGTGCCGGGATTACAGCCTTCAGCCCCCACAACCAACCGTGAGCTCTTTTCAAGGGCACCTTTGCCTCCTTTATAACAAGATGCTGTATTGATGGTAAAAACTCGGCATCTGTTAGTGATGATCATCAATGCTATGGCAGTCTACTGGACACATATCCAAAATCTCACATGGTTCAATCTGTTCGTGACACAAGGCAAGACATATTTCTTCCTCAAGGGATTAACTTGACTATAAAAAGTGAGCTCTAAAGGAAAAAAATAACTAGAGCTACCACTCACCACATGACAGATGAACCAAAAAGATTATAGAACCAGGACAAGGAGGTGAAGGGAATCCTTGTAATGTCAGGAAAAAATTAGGACTGGGCAGCTGCAGCTTCAAGATAGTAACAGCGAGGTGTGGTGGCTCACCCCTGAAATCTCAGCACTTTCGAGGCAGGGGTGAGAGGGTTGCCTGAGTCCAGGGGCTCGAGACAAGCCTGGACAACTTGGTGGGACCTTGTCTCTTCAAAACATCAAAAAATGAGCCAGGTGATAGTGGTGTACACCTTCCAGCTACTTGGGAGGCTGACATGGAAGGATCACCTGAGCCCAGCAGGTAGAGGCTATGGTGAGTCATGATTGTGCCACTGCACTCCAGCCTGGGCAACAGAGATCCCAACTTAAAAAAAAAAAAAATAACATTATTTATTTATTTATTTTGAGTCAGGGTTTCACATGGTCACCTAGGCTCGAGGCAGTGGCTTGATCACAGCTCATCGCAGCCTCAACCTCAACCACGTGGGCTTAGGCTATCCTTCTGCCACAGCCTCCCTAGTAGCTGGGACTACAGGTGTGTGCCTCCATGCCCGTTTAATTTTTTCTAGAGATGAGGTCTCACTATAGTGTCCTGGCTGGTCTTGAACTCCTGAACTCAAACAATCCTTCTGCCTTGTCCTCCCAAAGTGATGGGATCACAGACTTGAGCCACAGTGCCCGGACAGTAACATCTTTTTTTTTTTTTTTTTTTTGAGTCAAGCCTCATTCTGTCGCCCAGGCTGTAGTGCAGTGGCATGCTCATGGCCATCACAGCCTCGACTTGCTGGGCTCAAGTGATTCTTCTGCCTCAGCCTTTCAAGTAGCTGGAACTATAGGCGTGCTCCACCACCCCTGGCTAATTTTTTTTTATTTATTGTAAAGACGAGGTCTTGCCATGTTGCTCAGGCTGAGTTCCTCTGCCTCTCTCCTCTGCCTCCCAAAGTGCTGGTATTAACAGACGTGGGCCATGGCATCTGGCCAGTAACGTCTCTTGTCTCTTTAAAAGTCCTTGACAGTCTGCAGAGGGCAGCTGTCTTGTCTGTGCAGCATTCCTTCTCCCTCTTTCCTTTGAGAAGGCTTTGGCATTCTTGGCCTAGATCCTGGGTCAACCGTCAGCCACAGGGCTTCCCTTCCCTCTGCCTCACCCCCAGGGTGAAACCCAGGGCTTTCCAGTCCTGGACATCTAAATATGGAGTATGGTCTCAGAACCTCAGAAGGTGTTTGAGCTGAGTCCCTGCACTGGTGGGGTACAAGGATACCGGTCAGACGTTGTGTTTGTTTTACCTCTGAGAATCCCTGAGCACCTCTCGCTGGCTGCTGTTCACCCAAATCCCCACTGTTCAACTCTTTTGTTCTAAAAGCTACCTAGGGCTGGGCATGGTGGCTCACGCTTATAATCCCAGCACTTTGGGAGCCCGAGGTGAGAGAATTCCCTGAGCCCACTGGTTTGAGATCAGCCTGGGCAACTCATCTCTACAGTAAATTAAAAATAAAAATTAACCAGGTGTGGTGGCTTGTGCCTGTAATTCCAGCTACTTGGAAGGCTGAGGCAAAAGGATTGCCTGAGCCTAGCAAGTCAAGACTGCGGTGGCCGTGAGCATGCCACTGCACTCCAGCCTGGGGGACAGAGTGAGACTCCAACTCAGAAAAAAAAAAAAGCTGTTTAGTATCTTTGCAAATATTATTTTATTTAAAATTTAAATTTCTTTCTTTCTTTTTTTTAAATTAAGCAACACAGATTTATTCTCCTGCAGTTCTAGAGATCAGAAATCCAAAGTGGGTCTCACTGGGCTAAAAGTATGGTGTCATCAGAGCTGCATTCTTTCTGGAAACTCTAAAAGAGAATCATTTCTTTTAGCCTTTTTCAATTTCCCAGCCATCCGCATTCCTTGGCTCATGGGCTCATTCTTCCGTCTTAAAAACCAGCAACCTCAGTCTGAATCCTTCTTGTAGCACCATCTTTCTGGTTAAAATTGAAATTTCAATGTTTATTTTTAATGTATTTGTAGATTGTTCTTTTAAATTAATTATAATTTAGTTTTAAGTATTTTTCATAGGGTCAAGAGTTAGCCTTAGTTGGCTTCTACGACTGACAAAGAAACCTAACTGCTACAGAAGTATTGATGGGAGTCAGGCACACTGGCTCATGCCTGTAATCCCAACACATTGGGAGGCCGAGATGGGAGGATTGCTTGAACCCAGGAGTTCGAGAACAGCCTGGGCAACAAAGCGAGACCCTGTCTCTACAAAAAATTTTAAAAATCAGCTGGCCATGGTGGCACATAGCTATAGTCCCAGCTACTCCAGAGGCTGAGGCAGAAGGATCACTTGAGTCCTGGAGTTCCAGGCTGCAGTGAGCTATGATTGTACCACTGCACTCCAGCCTGGGCAACAGAGTGAAGGCCTCTCTGGAAAAAAGATAGATAGATAGATAGATAGATAGATAGATAGATAGATAGATAGATAGATAGATAGATAGATGGATGGATGAGGATAACACATATTGCCTATAGCCGCCCTGCTAAGACAACCTGAAACAGTAATCTGAATTCATGAGAAAAAGATATGCACTCTCGAAATGTGACATAGCTCCTTTCAGCTTGTTGGGACTGATTTTACCAACTGCCATTTTTGCCCTCTATATTAAAAAAAAAAATTATTTGCACATTTATTTGCTTATTTTAGAGATGGGGTCTTGCTATGTTGCCCAGGCTGAATTGCAGTGGCTATTCACAGGCATGGTCATTGTACACTGTAGCCTTGAACTCTTGGCTCAAGTAATCCTCCTGCCTCAGCTTCCCTAGGAGCTGGGACTACAGACACTCATCACTGCACCCAGCTACCTCTGTATTTCAGTCATCTTTCCTTTTCTAATCCCTCAGATTGCCAAGGGGTGCAAAGGAGAGAATTTCTCTTTTTATGCTGCTTGTAGACACCAATAATCTCCTTGCTGTTTTTTATGATTCCTCATTATGGTTTTCACACTGTATACAATATTAAGGAGATTAGAGAAAAGTGCTCTGAAGTTTCTCATTAGTGCTTTTTCACCAAGGGGCTAGTTGGCATCATCGAAACAGAGTCACTGTAGCCAGGCTGAATGTGGTCTTTCCTCTGCAAGCGTAAAAAGCATACTAGCCCAAAGCTTCAGATTAGCCAACACTATTTAGCCAACACTATTTAAATGTGTGTTCTTTGAGTTCTCTTGTTAAAAGTTTTAAATTTTTTAAATTTTGTATTTGATATCTGTAGTGACTCAAAAATTGCCTATGTTAATTATATTGAGTCATCGAAGCAGGGTATTGGGAAAAATTTTCTTTTTTTTTCTTTTTTTGAGTCGGAGTCTCACTCTGTCGCCCAGGCTAGAGTACAGGGGCACGCTCACGGCAACCGCAACCTCGATCTGCTGAGCTCAGGTGACCCTTCAGCCTCAGTCTTCCAACTAGCTGGAGCTACAGGCATGCACCACCATACCCAGCTAATTTTTTGATTTATTGTAGAGATGAAGTCTCACCAAGTTGCCCAGGCTGATCTGGAACCCAAGGGCTCAGGCAATCCTCTCACCTCGGCCTTCCAAAGTGCTGATATTATAGGCATGAGGCACTGCACCCAGCCATCAGAAATATCTTTTTTTTTTTTTTTTTTTGAGTTGGAGTCTCACTCTGTCGCCCAGACCTGGAGTGTGGTGGCCGCTGTCGGCCACCGCAGCCTCAACCTGCTGGGCTCCGGCGATCCTTCCGTCCCAGCCTTCCAGGTAACTGGAATTACAGGCGCGCGCTACCACACCCGGCTAATTTTTTGACTTATTGTAGAGATGAGGTCTCACCAAGTTGCCCAGGCGGGTCTTGAACCCGCGGGCTCAGGCAATCCACTCACCTCAGCCTCCCAAAGGCGCGGGATTACAGGCTGAGCCACCGAGCCCGGCTCCATCAGAAATATCTTAAGCAACCTTTGCATTATTAAGATTACATAGTTGGGCACGGTGGCTTATGCCCATAATCCCAGCACTTTGGGAGGCTGAGGCAGAAGGATTGCTTGAGGCCAGGAGTTTGAGACCAGCCTGGGTAACATAACCAGATCCTGTCTATACAAAACAGAAACAAAAACAAAAAACAAGGTGTGGGCTCCTACTGCAGGCCTAGTGGGAAACCCAGCAAGACCTGTCTGTTCAGAGGCTTTCTGGCTCTCACCATGCAGCACTCCTTGCTCCAGGGTGTGGGGCAGGAGCTTGGAAAGGTAGGGCAAGATCAGAGTCCTGCCTTGGGCAGAAAAGGAGCAGGTGGGAGGAAAGAAGGAGGCTCTGTATTTTGAGACTTCAGCGCCTGAGGTCATAACAAAAGACATGACTAGGGGCCGCGGGAGTTATGAACCAGGAAGGGCGGGTGAAAATCTGTGTGTGTATATACTGCACATGTGCTTTCTTAGTGTGAGTATATGTCCTTTTCTATGATGGATTGCTTTTCAGTCTCCCCGCCCCACCAAGTCGAGGTCTCACTCTGTAGCCCAGGCTGGAGTACAGTGGCACAATCATGGCTCACCACAGCCTCCGCCTGCTGGGCTCAGGCGATCCTTCTGCCTCAGCCTTCCAAGTAGCTGGAACTACAGGCATGTGCCACCACACCTGGCTAATTTTTTTCTTTTTTAACAGACAGTCCTGCTCCCTTGCCCAGGTCAGAGTGCAGTGGCTTGATCATAGATCACTGCAGCCTTGGACTCCTGGGCTCAAGCATTCCTCCCACCTCAGCCTCCCAAAGTGCTGAAATTACAGGTGTGAGCCACCACACTAGGTCAGAGTTTTTCATTTTAAAAAATAATTTTTAAAAATCTCCCATAATGTGCATTATCGCCCATAATTTGTTCCACAATTTCAAGCATACTACCTGGTCTGCGGACACATTATTATTATTATTATTTTATTGTAGAGAAGAGGTCTCACCATGTTGCCGAGGCTGGTCTCGAACCCACGGGCTAAGGCAATCCTCTCGCTTCGGCCTCCCAAAGTGCTGGAATTACAGGCTTGCAGCACAGCGCCTGGCCTGTGAACACTTATTTTGCTGGGAGACCTCCAGCCTCTGTGATCTGACAGTATCTGAGCCATTGCACAGCAATCACTCTGACAGTTGTGCTCATTACAGGACTGACCTGTGTTCCAGACCCTGTATCCCACCCTGTGATGTATTTCCTGCACTGTCAAGTCTCTAAGATAGCATGCCTGGGAGATAAACGTACTCCTTCTTGCCTATCTAAAGAGGTTTTCTCCTGTGTTTACACTGAACTGGCAGAGAAGCTGCATAGAATCCTGGTTGAAAATTATCTTCCTAGCCGGGCTCGGTGGCTCCGCTTGTAATCCCGCGCTTTGGGAGGCAGAGGTGAATGGATTGCTGAACTCGCGGGTTTGAGACCCGCCCGGGCAACTTGGCGAGACCTCATCTCCACAATAAATCAAAAATTAGCCGGGCATGGTAGCGCGCGCCTGTAGTTCCAGCTACTTGGAAGGCTGAGGGAGAAGGATCGCCGGAGCCCAGCAGGTCGAGGCTGCGGTGGCCGGGAGCAGCCACTGCGCTCCAGTCTGGGCGACAGAGTGAGACTCCAACTTAAAAAAAAAAAAAAAAAAGAAAATTATTTTCCTTCAAAGGCCTTACATCCTTGGGCAGCGCTGCGATGAGCGTCTGCTGAAAGTTTGGGTTCTAGCGTTTCCTCTTCCACCCAGCCCTCACACCCTTCTCTTTAGTCTTCATGCTGAGCTCAGCTGTTCTGAGCTTCCTCTAATATTCTGTTACAGCCTCCTCTCGTGGGCATTTCCCATTTATCCTGCTCACCACTGAGTAGCAACTTCCAGACGAGATCGGGTGTGTTCAGGGCGGTGCATGGATTGCAAAAGAGCAGAGTCTTTCCGTTCAAAGAGACTCACAGTTCCTGCAGCTCTTCCAATGTTCCTGTCTGCATTATCTCATTTTTTGTCTTTTCTTTCTGAAACTGCTAAGAATTCGGTCTTGGATACCTAGGTCAATGCTCTACTTTTCTTATATTTTTCTTTTTTTTTTTCCTTTCTTTTTTGTTTTGAGTCGGAGTCTCACTCTGTTGCCCAGGCTGGCGTGCAGTGGCATGTTCACAGCCACTCCGGCCTCGACCTGCTGGACTCAGAAGATCCTTCCACCTCAGCCTTCCAAGCAGCTGGAACCACAGGCATGCACCACCATGCCAGGCTGATTTTTTGACTTACTGTAGAGATGAGGTCTCACCAAGTTGCCCAGGCTGGCCTCAAACCCCTGGACTCAGGCAATCTTCTTGGCTCCACCTCCCAAAGTGCTGAGATTACAGGAATCAGCCACCACACCCAGCCTTATATTTTTCTTATGTTTTCTTGAGTCTGTTACTTAAATTTTTAAAAATTTCCTTTTTTTTTTTTGAGTAAGAGTCTGTCGCCCTGGCTGAAGTGCAGGGGCATGTCGTGGCCATCGCAGCCTCAACTTGCTGGGCCTAGGTGATCCTTCTGCCTCAGCCTTCCAAGTAACTGAAACCACAGTTGTGCGCCACCACACCCAGCTAATTTTTTGATTTAAGGTAGAGAAGAGATCTTGCCAGATTACCCAGGCTGGCCTCAAACCCCTGGGCTCAGGCAATTCGCTCGCTTCGGCTTCCCAAAGTGCTGGGATTACAGGCATGAACCACCATACCCAGCCTGATATATTTCTTCAGTTTAAGTTTTCTTCAAATGGGATAGTTGCTTATGTTTTTGTTTTTATGTTTTTAAAGAAGCACTAGAGAGGTATCAACTTAGGATCAATAGGCTCCTAGGGCCTCAAATTCCAGAATGATTTTGATACCAAGAGTGCTAGTAGCTGTCATAGTTTCCTTTAGACAGTGATGTCAAGGCCTCTAGATAAGAATATTCAGTTTTTCCAAATTGGGAAAAATGCCTGGTAGTC
Organism: Cephalopachus bancanus; assembly: GCA_027257055.1. Taxonomy (NCBI): domain Eukaryota; kingdom Metazoa; phylum Chordata; class Mammalia; order Primates; family Tarsiidae; genus Cephalopachus; species Cephalopachus bancanus. The sequence goes on along the minus strand of JAPVLO010000164.1, from coordinate 3,272,565 downwards.
AAACTTTTATGTTTTGTTTCTGAGACAGAGTCTTACTCTGTCGCTCAGGCTGGAGTGCAGTGACACGGTCACGACTCACTGCAGCCTCCGACTCCTGGACTCAAGCAATTCTCCTGCCTCAGCCTCCCAAGTAACTGAGACAATAGGCGGGCACCACTATGCCCACATAATTTTTTTTTTTTTTTGAGTTGGAGTCTCACTCTGTCGCCCAGACTGGAGTGCAGTAGCTGCTCCCGGCCACCACAGCCTCGACCTGCTGGGCTCCGGCGATCCTTCCGCCTCAGCCTTCCAAGTAGCCGGAATTACAGGCATGAGCTACCACGCCCAGCTGATTTTTTGATTTATTGTAGAGATGAGGTCTCGCTGCCCAGGCGGGTCTCGAACCCGCAGGCTCAGGCAATCCACTCACCTCAGCCTCCCAAATGCGTGGGATTTACAGGCTGAGCCACCGAGCCCGGCTCCACCTAATTTTTTTTTTAGAATTTTTGTAGAGTTGAGATCTTGCTATCTTGCTATGTTGCCTAGACCGGTCTCAAACTCCTGAGCTCAAGCGATCCTCCTGCCTCGGCCTCCCAAAGTGCTGGGACTACAGTAGAACCACCTTGCCCGACTGATCTTCAAACATGTCAAGGGAGGTGGCTGGAAGTAGGGGCAGGGGGGACATAGTTCACTCCTCCCTTTAAGACCTTAAATGGGCTGGGCTCGGTGGCTCAGCCTGTAATCCTGCTCTTTGGGAGGCCGAGGTGAGTGAATCACCTGATCCCGCGGGTTCGAGACCCACCTGGGCAACTTGGCGAGACCTCATCTCTACAATAAATCAAAAAAATTAGCCAGGCGTGGTAGCACGCGCCCGTAGTTCCAGCTACTTGGAAGGCTGAGGCGGAAGGATCGCCAGAGCCCAGCAGGTCGAGGCAGCGGTGGCCAGGAGCGGCCACTGCACTCCAGTCTGGGTGACGGAGTGAGACTCCAACTGGAAAAAAAAAAAAGGACCTTAAATGTACCTGGATAATTTCATTCTACTTCTCTCTGCTACCCTTTCCCGTGTCTCAATCCCTGGAACAGGAGGCCTTCTGGGGGATGTAAACAGGCTACCTTCTGCATTTTCCTAGGAAGCTCTCAGGAAGCACAGATTCCTGGGCCCTCCCCGGGGGTGCTGGCTTAGCACTTCTGAGATGGAGCAATGCCATCTCTTTTTTGGGGGGAGTTAGAGTCTCACTCTGTCACCCAGGCTGGAGTGTAGTGGCACACTCAGGCCACCGCAGCCTCGACCTGCTGAACTCAGGAGATCCTTTCACCTCAGCCTTCCAAGTAGCCGGAACTACAGGTATGCGCCACCACAACACCCAGCTACATTTTTTCTTCTTTTTTTGTAGGGACTATGTCTTACCAAGTTGCCCTGGCTGGTCTAAAACCCCTGGATTCAGGCAATCCTCTCGCTTCAGCCTCTCAAAGTGCTTGGAATTGCAGGTACGAGCCATTGCGCCCAGCCTCTATCTTTTTAAATACTTTCTCTGGCTTGTTCACTCATCCAGGTTTGGGAAACGCCGAAAGCTTATTAAGTGACTTGGAATAGAGACAGCAGTCTTACCGCTGGGCAAATGGTCTCCCAAGGAGGCAGTAGGACAGAGGACTCAAAAATGTCTCCAGGGTTCAAGCCCGACTGTTTGTGTTAACAGCACAGGGATGAGGAGTGGGCTTGACTTCCTTTTAGATTTTTCCATCAGATGCTTTACTAAATGCCACCCCCATAAAACATGACTAAAATGCTCCTTTTGCGGAATAATCACTGGTGGTGTCTATGGCCGTACCACCCCGAACGTATCCAATCTCGCTTGATCTCCGAAAGATCGCTAGTAAGAATGAGGTGATGGAAAGCTGAGGTGGAAGGATCGCCTGAGCCCAGCAGGTCGAGGTTGCAGTGGCCGTGAGCATGCCACCGCACTGCAGCCAAAGTGACAGAGAGTGAGACTCCAGCTTAAAAAAAAAAGAATGGGGTTAGATTACAGCAGAATGAGGAATAGAGAGATGTGTACATACATTTTCAGGCTAGAAGACTAGAATTTACAGGCACAGGCCAAACTGTCTACTTTTAACGATTTATGAAGACATATATCGAGGCTTCTAGTACTAGATGTCGCCAATCTACTAACGAAGCATTTCTTGTTTTTGCTTAATTGTGTGTTCTTTATTTTATTTAATTTTTTTTGAGTGGGAGTCTCACTCTGTCGCCCAGACTGGAGTGCAGTGGCCGCTGCCGGCCACCGCAGCCTTGACCTGCTGGGTTCCGGCGATCCTTTCGCCTCAGCCTTCCGAGTAGCCGGAATTACAGGGGTGCGCTCCCACGCCCGGCTGATTTTTTGATTTATTGTAGAGATGAGGTCTCCCTGCCCAGTGGGTCTCGAACCCGCGGGCTCAGGCAATCCACTCACCTCAGCCTCCCAAAGGCACGGGATTACAGGCTGAGCCACCGAGCCCGGCTTTTTTTTTTTTTTTTTTTGAGTTGGAGTCACACTCTGTTGCCCAGGCTGGAGTGCAGTGGCACGCTCACAGCCACCGCAGCCTCGACCTACTGGGTTCAGGTGATCGTTCTACCTCAGCCTTCCAAGTAGCTGGAACTACAGGCATGCACCACCACACCCAGCTAGTTTTTTGAATTATTGTAGAGATGAGGTCTCTCCAAGTTGCCCAGGTTGGTCTTGAACTCGTGAGCTCAGGCAATCCTCTCACCTCGGCCTCCCAAAGAGCTGGGACTATTATAGGTGTGAGCCACTGAGCCCGGCCTCAATTGTGTGTTCTTAAATGTAAAAGAACAAAATTTGAAATATATAATACCTCCCATCCTTACTCATTACATCTGAATGTAATAAGTACAAGTACAAATGGCGTCTACAACTCTTTTTTTTTGAATTGGTGTCTCACTCTGTTGCCCAGACTAGAGTGCGGTGGCATCATCATAGCTCACTGCAGCCTCAAACTTTTGGGCTCAGCCTCCTTCGCCTCCCAAGTAGTAGGGACTACAGACTAACACCACCACACTCGGTTAGTTTTTTGATTTTCTGTAGAGGCAGGGTCTTGCTATATTGCCCAGGCTGGTCTCAAACTCCTGGGCTCAAGAGATCCTCCCACTTCAGCCCCCAGAGTGCTGGGATTGCAGGCGTGAGCCACCACGCCCAGCCAGTACCTACAACTCCTCATAAGGCTTGTATCCTTACTAAAATGTTGTGGTCCAAGCAGCTCTCACCTTCTATGAATAGAACAGCTGCTGACTCATTTTGCACATTTAGAGACTAATGAAGGTTCCCAGATCCCCAGTACCTGTGACGGTCGTTTAATGCCTCCTTCACATTAAAACACATTTTTTTGGGGGGGAGCATAATGCTATGAAATATTGATTTCTACAAAGGTATGATTTATATACAGTAATGCTTACCCTTTTTAGTACACAGCTCTGAAAGTTTTGGCAAACGCAGGCAGTCCCGTCATCACCACCACAATCAAAATACAGGAGAATTCCTTCAGTCTCCAAGGTCCCCTCTGGGCAAGCCCTGCCCTTCCCCGCGGTCCTGGAAGTCACTCATCTGTGTTCTCGCCCTATAATTTTGCATGTTCCAGAACGTCTTGTACATGTTATCAGACAGTGGGCAGCCTTTGCGATTTGGCTGATTTGACATAGCACCATGCTTTTGAGATCCACCCATTTTCCCTGCATGTCAGCAGTTTGTTCCTTTCTTTTCTTTTTTTAAAGTTTTCAAATAAAGTTTATTAGCAAGAAAAGAAAGATGAAGGAAGAAGAAAGATTCATGACCAAAAGACCTGCCATGGGCAAGTTTTTCAAAGAAGAAAAACCACCAGTTTGTTCCTTTCTATTACTGATAATATTCCACTGTATGGCTGGGTCACAGTTAATTTATCCAAATATTGATATCTAATCATTTATCAAGACTTTTTTATTTTATTTTATTTTATTTTTTATTTTATTTTTGAGTCAGAGTCTCCCTCTGTCACCCAGGCTAGAATGCAGTGGCACACTCATGGCCACTGCAGCCTCAGCCTGCTGGGTTCAGGTGATCCTTCCACTTCAACCTTCCATGTAGCTGGAACTATAGGCAAGAGCCACCACGCCCAGCTAATTTTTTGATTTATTGTAGAGATGAGATCTCGCCAAGTTGCCCAGGCTGCTCACGAACCTGTGGGATCAGGCAGTCCTCTTGCCTCTCTCCCCCAAAATACTAGGATTACAGACTTGAGCCATCAAGCCCGGCTCAAGACTTTAAAAAAAAATTTTTTTTTTTTGAGTTGGAGTCTCACTGTCACCCAGGCTGGAGTACAGTGGCATGCTCACAGCCACTGCAGCCTTCACCTGCTGGGCTCAGGTGATCCTTCCACCTCAGCCTTCTAAGTAACTGGATCTACAGGCGTGCGCCACCATGCCCGGCAAATTTTTTGATTTATTGTAGAGAGGAGGTCTTACCAAGTTGCCCAGGATGCCTCAAATCCATGGGCTCTGGCAGTCCTCTTACCTCCACCTCCCAAAGTGCTGGGATTACAGGCTTGAGCCACCGCACCTGGCCTAAGACTTCATTTTAAAGACAAGGTTAGTCTCTTGAAATTGTGTATTTACCAAGAAGGGAAAAAATTAAGTAAATTCCCATTATGCCTCGAATTCTTCTGTTACTTTAGATTTATTTGGCAATATATGAGTGCAGCCTTTTCAAAAGATATATTTTTTGTAGAACTTAGAATACAATAGATATTTGTTCAACTCTATAATTGTGGGTGCACATTTGAAATACATATTGAGATTCTAGAACTTTTCTGTACCTAGAAGGGAAATCCTGCACATAGGATTCTTCTTGCTGGTGATACCAGGTACCGTTTTGTTTGTTTGTTTGTTTGTTTATGAGTTGGAGTCTCACTTTGTCACCCAGACTGGAGTGCAGTGGCTGCTCCCAGCCACCGCATCCTCGACCTGCTGGGCTCTGGCGATCCATCCGCCTCAGCCTTCCAAGTAGCTGGAACTACAGGCACGCACTACCACGCCCGGCTAATTTTTTGGTTTATTGTAGAGATGAGGTCTCGCCAAGTTGCCCAGGCTGGTCTCGAACCCACGGGCTCAGGCAATCCACTCACCTCAGCCTCCCAAAGGCGCGGGATTACAGGCTGAGCCACTGAGCCCGGCTGGAGGTACCGTTTTGCTTAAAACTCTCCAGGTAAATGCCCTCTGAAGCCCCCGTTCCCCTTAGCCCTATGGCTCTCTTCCCGCTGAAACCCTGGTTATCCTGCCTCCCACAGAGGCAACAGGTGCTTTAGAAAATAGCCAATCACAAGATAATGCTTGTCCTTCAGGATCGGTGCCAATGGAAAAAAGTGACCTGAACTACAGATCTCAGCCCCGACAGGATGAAAACCTAATGCCACAGCTGTTGTCTCTGAGAACTGTCACTCATCATGTTTTAATTTCACAGTTTTGATTTAATCTTTTCTAAATACAGCCTGGATAAATACAGAACAAGATAACCAGAGTTCCCAGCCAGGGCTAATGGTCGGTGTCTGCGCCCCTGTCTTCCGCCTCCTCTCCAGCTCTCCAGGGTCTGTTTTGGAGGTGACGGCCTCCCTGGGCCACCAGCTTTGATGTCACCGGGCCGGCATTTCTTTACCAGCTCACAGGCCTCATGAGAAGTGTCGTGGCTTGGGCTCAGTGTGACTCATTTGCCTAGCTTTCTGTGCCTACCAGGATTCTGACCAACCATTTTAACTCGTAACACGAGTTGGATTTGCAAAAAACAAAATTCGATTTTTCAAAAAAGGCTCCTCTTTTCTAAGATGTAGAATTAAGGATACTGTTGTCAGCTGTGGGTTCGTTCTTTTTCTTATGAAGCCACCTATTAAAAAAAAACACTCGAGTTATAAGTTACATACACTCAAATGCACCCATCCTAAGCGTGTGTGTGTGTGTGTGTGTGTGTGTGTGTGTGTGTGTGTGTGTGTGTGTGTAAACATTGTTTTTTTGAGTCGAGATCTCACCAGACTGGAGTGCAGTGGTGCAGTCACTGCTCACTGCAGCCTCAACATCCTGGGCTTAAATGATCCTCCAGCCTCAGCCTCCAGAGTAACTGGGACTACAAGCACGTCATCATGCCTGGCTAATTTTTGTTCTTTCCAAATCAGAATCTCACTCTGTTGCCCAAGCTGGAGTGCAGTGGCACGCTCAAGGCCACCGCAGCTTTGACTTGCTGGGCTCAGGTGATCCTTACACCTCAGCCTTCCAAGTAGCTGGAACCACAGGTGTGCACCACCATGCCCAGCTAATTTTTTAATTTATTGTACAGACAAGGTCTCTCCAAGTTGCTCAGGCTGATCTCAAACCTCTGGACTCAGCAGTCCTTGCCTCTGCCTCCCAAAGTGTTGGGATTACAGGCGTGAGCCACTGTGCCCCGCAGCTTTTTTTTTTCTTTTTTGAGTTAGAGTCTCACTCTTGTCACCCAGACTGGAGTACAGTGGCTGCTTCCAGCTACCACAGCCTCGACCTGCTGGGCTCTGGCGATCCTTCCGCCTCAGCTTTCCAAGTAGCTGAAACTACAGGCATGCGCTACCACGCCCGGCTCATTTTGATTTATTTTAGAGATGAGGTCTCACTGCCCAGGCAGGTCTCGAACCCGCGGACTCAGGCAATCCACTCACCTCAGCCTCGTAAAGGCGCGGGATTACAGGCTGAGCCACCGAGCCCGGCTTTTTTTTTTTCTTATAGACAACAGTTTGAGTCAGATTATCTGCTTTCTATCATGATAGATTAGTTTTGCCTTTTCTAGAATAATCTGTAAGCAGTATCTACTCTTTTTGGCCTGACTTTTTTTTTTAACCTAGAATAACCTTTTTGAGATTCATCAGTGTTGTTGCCTACATCTGTAACTTGTTTTTTTCTCCTACTGAGTTTTGTTTCATCTTATGGATACACTATGATTTGCTTATCCATTTGCCTGTTATGAGTAAAGCTGCAATGCACATTTTTAGATAAATCTTCATGTAGTATTCATTTCTCTTGGGTAAATATCTAGGAGGAAATGGCTGGGTTGTATGATTGAATGTATAGTTAACTTTTTAAGAAATTGCAAAGGATGCTGGGTGTGGCAGCTCACAACCGTAATCCTAGCATTTTGGGAGGCCAAGAGTTCTGAGACCACCCTGGAAAACACAGCATGACCCCATCCCTAAAAGAAAAATAAAAAAAAAAAAGAATGAGGACTGTATTAAGCATACAGTAGTTTTTAGGGCTTGCTTATTGTTTTCATGCCATAAAAAAGTAATTCATTATATATAGAAAAAAATTTTGGCCGGGCTCCGTGGCTCAGCCCGTAATCCTGCACCTTTGGGAGGCTGAGGTGAGTGGATTGCCTGAGCCCGCGGGTTCGAGACCCGCCTGGGCAACTTGGCGAGACCTCATCTCTATAAGAAGTCAAAAAAATGAGCCGGGCGTGGTAGCGCACGCCTGTAGTTCCAGCTACTTGGAAGGCTGAGGCAGAAGAATCGCCGGAACCCAGCAGGTCGAGGCTGCAGTGGCCGGGAGCGGCCACTGCACTCCAGTCTGGGCGACAGAGTGAGACTCCAACTAAAAAAAAAATAATAATAATAATTAATTTAAAAAAAAAAAAGAAAAAATTTTGGTGAAAAATAGATTTAAAAATAAATTAGCCCACATTAGTTTAAAAAACTCCCAGTGAATTAAAAATGTAAAGGAATTATGTATAGAACATTTCAGTTTTATGACCTATCAAAAGAGAGGGAAGCTTTTTCTGAATCAATTTAAGCGATGCATCCATTGCTATAAAAGTTAACAAAAGCTCAGTAGAATTTTTAAAGCCAAATAGGAGTTTGCACGATTTGTCTAAATCTGCTTAACCCAAACCATTTTGAAATATATCTATCTTTGGATATTTCATATAATCCTACTTCCTATAGCTCCTAGAGTGGTTGCTATAATAGCTGAGATAATGAAAAATAGAGTTCTAGGCAAAGATCAAGAACCAGATACATGTGTCTGTGTTTACTTTCTCTCTACAATCTCATCAGAATGACAGAAAAGTGATTTAAAAAGAACACCCCTTAAAAACAAATAGAACAAGAGAGGAGTCAATACAAGAACATTCCAGAGGCTGGGTGCATCTAGAGGTGGCTGATGCCTGTAATCCCAGCACTTTGAGAGGCTGAAGTGGGAGGATTGTTTGAATCCAGGAGCTTGAGAGCAACCTGGGCCACATAGCAAGACCCATCTCTACAAAAGAAACAAAAAATTATTAGCCGAACATGGTGGCGCATGCCTGTGGTTCCAGCTACTTGGAAGACTGAGGCAGAAGGATTGTCTGAGTCCAGCAGGTTGAGGCTGCGGTGACCGTGAGTGTGCCACTGCTCCAGCCTGGGCAATAAGAGTGAGCCTCCAACTCAAAAAAAAAAAAAAAAAAAAAAAAATTAGCCAGGTGTGGTGACACGTACCTGTAGTTCCAGCTACATGGAAGACTGAGGCGGAAGTATCACCTGAGCCCAGCAGGTCGAGGCTGCAGTGGCCGTGAGCGTGCCACTGCACTCCAGACAGAGTGAGACTCCAACTAAAAAAAAAAAAAGATTAACTTGGCATGGTGGCTCATGCCTGTAGTTCCAGCTACTCTAAGTCTGAGTTGGGAGAATCTCTTGAGCCCAGAAGCTGGAGGCTGTGGCAAACTGCGACCTACCTCAGAGCTCCTCCCCGGAGGGCAGAAGATTGCAGTTTATTCTAGAGAGGATATTGGGAAAAAAAGACACTAGGCAAAATCAAAGCTAGGGATACCATGCCATGCCAAGGACAATGGAATTAAGTGAACTTTAGCACACATCCTTTTTTCTTCTTCTTCTTCTTCTTTTTATTTTTAAAGATGGGGAGGGGTCTCGCTCTGTCACCCAGACTGGAGTGCAGTGGCACAATCATAGGTCATTGTAGCCATGGCCTCCTGGGCTCAGGTGATCCTCCTGCCTCTTGTCTCCTGAGTAACTGGGACTACAGGCGTGCACCACCACACCCAGGTAAATTCTTTTTTTTTTTTTTTTTTTTATGGAGACGAGGTCTCACTATGTTGTCCAGATTGATCTTAAACTCCTGGACCCAAGCAATTCTCCTGCCTCAGTCTACCAAAGTGCTAGGATTACAGGTGTAAACCACTGAGCTAGGCCTAAGAGTCGAAATTAAAAAACAAAAGACCATTGTTTTGCTAAATGTGGCTCTTTGAGCTGTGCTCACCATGTCTCCTAGCTTTGGTCCCTCTCTTATCTTGGGGAGGTGAATCTCCTCTCTCTAACTCTTTCTCTCTAATTTACTTTCTAAATAAGCCATATTTTCCAATCTAAAAAAAAAACACTCAGTAGAAGGTTTGAAAGATAGGTAGATAAATCGAAAAAAATCAATTTGGAGAGCAAAAGGACAATGAGAAGGATAAGTGCAGAGAGAAAAGATTTAAAAATCAGAAAACTAAAAGACCAATGCGGGAAGTTCCTGGATCTGAATAACAAGAATTTCATGCCAGGCGGTGGCTCACACATTTAATTCCAGCACTTTGGGAAGCAGAGGTGAGAGAATTGCCCAAGACAGAGGATTGCCCAAGCCCAGGGTTCAAGACCAGCCTGGCTCACACATATAATCCCAGCATTTTGGGAAGCAGAGGTAAAAGAATTGCCCAAGACAGAGAATTGCCCAAGGCAAGAGGATTGCCCAAGCCCAGAGTTTGAGACCAGCCTGGGCAACTTGACGAGACCTCATCTCGACAATAAATAAATTTTTAAAAATAGCAGGGCATGGTGGTGCATGCCTGTAGTTCCAGCTACTTGGAAGGCTGATGTGGAAGGATCACCTGAGCCCAGCAGGTCGAGGCTGCAGTGACTGTGAGCATGCCACTGCCCTCTAGCCTAGGCAACAGAGTGAGACTCCAACTCAAAAAAAAAAAAAAAAAAAAAAAATTCAGATGGTGAAAAGAATTTGAGGAAGGGGAGGAGGAGAAGGAGGAGAGGGAGGAGGAAGAGAAAGAATTTTAGAAAGGGAGATAAAAAAGAAATGAATGGAAGGAAATAAACATATAAGTAAAACAGGAACATTTTTCAGAACTGCAGGATAGAAATTTCTGAATTAAAGGGGATGAACAAAGGCCCAGCGCAGTGATTTCTATTTCTTTCAGTGGTTATTATTATTACTTTTTTTTGAAGGAGGAGGGAGAGTGGTCATTTTGGGGTCCTGTTTCTTTCTTCTCCCCCCTCCCCGAGTCAGAGACTCACTCTGTCACCCAGGCTGGAGGGCAGTGGCATGCTCCAAAAATGCTGGGATTATAGGTGTGAGCTACTGCACCCTGCTAGAAAGGTTTTCTTTTCTTTTTTTTTTTCGAGTTGGAGTCTCACTCTGTCACTCAGGCTGGAATGCAGTTGGCATGCTCTTGGCCACCGCAGGCTCAATCCGCTGGGCTCAGGTGATTCTTCTGCCTCAGCCTTCCAAGTAGCTGGAACCACAGGCACATTCCACCACGCCCAGTTAATTTTATTGATTGATTGATTGCAGAGATAAGGTCTCACCAAGTTGCCCAGGCTGGTCTCAAACCCATGGGCTCAGGCAATCCTCTCACCTCAGCCTCCCAAAGTGCTGGGATTATAGGCGTGAGCCGCCGTGCCTGGCTAGGGATCCTGTTTCTAAACGCCACGCTTCTGTTGTCGCTTCCTGATGTTTTTGCACTAGGCGTTTCTGCTGCCCTCCTGCCTGAGAACTGGCATGTCTCACCCTCCACTGTCTTCATTCCCAGCCACTTTTCTCACCCCATTCACCTCATACAATTACGTTTCAGTAATGGGTAAATCAATATTCACCGTTTACATTATCACGACAAAGTAACAGCTGTTCACAGCTGAGACAGGTCGCAGTTCATGCTTCCTTTTTTCTTTCCTACATAACCTTTCCTTTTCCTTGAAGGTCATCCTGGTCATATTTCTTCATCGGTGACACCAGGAAGTCCAGGGTTGACCTATTTTGGACACGACTCAGAATTCATGACTGAGATACGATGTCCCCCCTCCATCCGCCCTGCTCTCTTCTGAGTCACCTGCATTCTCAGCAGGCCGTTGGCGGCTCGGAACTCACCTGGCAGCAACGTAGAAACCTCATCAGACAAGGCAGACTCCCCGCGGCTCCAGCAAGACAGCCTATCTCTAAACCAAGAGAATGTGTTTTTTGCTCTGAGTCACCACTTCAGCTAGCAGGTGGTGGCAGCTTTACCTGTGCCTGGAGGATTGAGAATGGGAGCAGGAGTGTGGGTAAACGATAGAAGATAATGGCCTTGGAGAAAATTTAATTCATGTTATGGCCAGGCAGGTGGCTTAGGCCTGTAATCCCAACACTTTGGGAGGCCGGAGGGGGAGGATTGCTTGAGACTAGGTTGAGCAACATAGTGAGACCTTAATTCTACAAAAAATAATATAAAATAAAAATTAGCTGAGCGTGTTTGTGCATGCCTGTAGTCCCAGCTACTCGAGGCTGAGGCAGGAAAACTGCTTGAGCCCAGGACAAGGCTGCAGTGAGCTATAAGTGAGCCAGAATTACAGGCATGCGCTACCACCCTTTTGAGAATGTGTCTCACTGTGTTGCCCAGGCTGGAATTCAGTGGTGCAGGCTTAGCTCACTGCAACCTCAAATTGCTGGTCTCAAGCTGTCCTCTTGTCCCAGTCTCCCAAGTATCTGGGATGACAGGGGCACAAAACCATGCCTGGCCTCATGTCACCATTTACATGTTCAATATATTATAATTCTTTTGAATTTTGTGATCTATGCAGCCTGTCAATGAGGCAACCCTTAACAATATGAAATTTAGCATTTAGTCATCATTTTTTTGCATTTATTTATCAGTGTTAGAGTGCTTGTGATGACTTTTGGTTTATGACAATACAATCATATATATATATATATATATATATATATATATATATATATATAGTTTGTTTGTTTTTTCTTTTTCTTTTTTCTTTCTTTCTTTTTTTTTTTTTTTTTTTTTTTTTTGAGTCAAGGTCTCTCTCTGTTGCCCAGGCTGGAGTGCAGTGGCACAATCACAGCTCATTGCAGCTGTAATCGACCAAGATCTTGGATGCAGGAGATCCTTCCAACTTAGCCCCCCAAGTAGCTGGGACTATAGGCACCCACCACCATGCCCAGCTGATTTTTCAGTTTTTTGTAGCGACAAGGTCTCGCTATGTTGCCTAGGCTGGTCTTGAACTCCTGAGCTCAAGCAATCCTCCCGCCTCGGCCTCCCAAAGTGCTGGGATCACAGGCGTGATTCCACCTCAGAATTTTTAAAGATATTGTTCCAACATCTTCTGGCTTTTGGTTTTTCTGTTCAGACACCTGGTGCTATTCTAACTCTTTTTCCTTTGAACATAACCTACTTTTCCCCCTCTATGGAAACTTTTGCCCCTAGGGTTCTGAAATTTCACAATGACGTACCTTGGCATGGGTTTATTTTTATCACCATGCCAAGCACACTCTATGAGTCCTTTCCATCTGGAAATTCATGAGCTTCTGTTTTGTGAAACGGTATCAATTTTTTTTCCTCCAGAACATTTTTTTTTTTTGAGTCGGGGTTTACTCTGTCTCCCAGACTGGAGCGCAGTGGCACAATCCCGGTTCACCATAGTCTTGACCTCCTGGGCTCAGGCAATCCTCCTGCTTCAACCTCCTGAGTAACTGGGACTACAGGCGTGTGCCACCATGCCTGGCTAATTTTTTTATTCTTTGCAGAAATGAGTTCTTACTGTGTTGCCCAGACTGGTCTCGAACTCCTGGGCTCAACCCGTCCTCTCATCTCGGTCTTCTAAAGTGCAGGGATTACAGGCATGAGCTACTGCTCCTGACCATAAAGGTATTCTTAAAGCTATTCTCTTTTTTTAATTTTAATTTTTTAATTTTTTTGGGGGGGCGTTGGAGCCTCACACTGTCGCCCGGACTGGAGTGCAGTGGCCGCTCCCGACCACCGCAGCCTCGACCTGCTGGGCTCTGGCGATCCTTCCACCTCAGCTTTCCAAGTAGCTGGAACTACAGGCGTGCACTACCACGCCCGGCTAATTTTTGATTTATTGTAGAGATGAGGTCTTACCAAGTTGCCCAGGCGGGTCTCGAACCCGCAGGCTCAGGCAATCCACTCACCTCAGCCTCCCAAAGGCATGGGATTACAGGTTGAGCCACTGAGCCCGGCTTTTTTTTTTTTTTTTAGTTGGAGTCTTACTCTGTTGCCCAGGATGGAGTGTAGTGGCACACTCAGCCACTGCAGTCTCAACCTGCTGGGCTCAGGCGATCCTTCCGTCTCAGCCTTCCAAGTAGCTGGAACTACAGGCACGTACCACCACGCCTAGCTAATTTTTTTATTTATTGTAGAGACGAGGACTAGCCAAGTTGCCCAGACTGTTCTTGAACCCATGGACTCTGGCAATCCTCTCTCCTTCGCCTCCCAAAGTGCTGGGATTGCAGGTGTGAGCCACCATGCCCAGCTAAACATATTCTTATGAGTGCTGGAAGATTCCCCAGAAGAGGGTCTTCCATTCCCTTGCCTTGTGGTAAAATCTGGCAGCTAATGTTTCAGTCAGAAGGCTGGTGGAGAAATGGTGGCATCCCAGTATTTAGTCTGTAAGCATTTCATATAATCATGTGTCTTCAGTATGGTAGCCTTGTTTTCACTGTACCCTGAGCCCTCTAATCAAGAAACACACTATTATCTCTGAAGGATACAACTTTGCTGCTCTGCTGGAGAAGGAGATGGCAACTCTCTGACTACGTGGAGCTGCAGGGCTCTGGGTGTCTAACTGCTGCTTCTTCTTCTTTTTTTTTTTTTTTTTTTGTTGAGTTGGGGGTCTCACTCTCACCCAGGCTGGAGTGCAGTGGCACAGTCACGGCTCACCACAGCCTTGATTTCTGGGCTCAAGTGATCCTCCCACCTCAGTCTCCTGAGTAGCTGGGACTACAGGCACACACCACCACACCTGGCTAATTATTTTGATTTTTGTAGAGGTGAAGTCTTGCTATGTTGCCCAGTCTGGTCTCGAACTCCGGGGCTCAAGCAATCCTCCCACCTCAGCCTCCCAAAGTGCTGGGATTACAGGCATGAGCCATTGCTTCTGCCTCCCCCCCCCTTTTTGAGTCGTAGTCTCACTCTGTCACCCAGGCTGGAGTGCAGAGGCATGCTCATGGCCACTGTATCCTCAACCTCTTGAACTCAAGTGATCCTTCCGCCTCAGCCTTCCAAGTAACTGGAACCGGGACATCATACCCAGTTAATTTTTCTCAGTTTATTGTAGAGATGAGGTTTTGTCAAGTTGCCCAGGCTGGTCTCGAACTCGTGGGCTCAGGGAATCCTCTCACCTCGGCATCCCAAAGTGCTGGGATTACAGGCATGAGCCACCACACCCAGCTTCTCTGTACTTTCAAATATTTTTGTTGGTGTGACTTGTATATCCAGTTGCAGTCCTCATCAAACCCCCTTATTCTCCAAAACACAGATATACTCATCATGAGGGTATAAACATATTGGACATAAAGGTTGAGTGGTTAGCTCAATCTCCAACATCTAGGACAGTCCCAGACATGTAGAAGGTGCTACATGGATGTTCGTGCCTCAGTTCTGACTGGCTTGCTAGAGTTCTCCACACACCTGGTCAAATGCTCCAGTTCTGCCCAGCCAAGGAGACTGACAGACTCTTGTTCTGTATTGTAGCACGCCACTGTGAGTCAGACCACTTTGGTTATGTGGGAGGAAGAAGACAAGATCTCCACCCTTCCTAAGCTTGATCACTGAAAAGAGATATAATGCACACAGACTGCAAGGAGTTGAATCCTACCAACAACCACACGAGGTAACCAGGAAGTGGATTCTTCCCAGCTGAGCCTAGAGATGATGGAGCCTTGTAAGGGACCCAGAGGCAGAGGAACAGAGTGTCTTCTGTCTCTGTGGTTACATTGACCAAACACTCAAAAGGTTCCAAGAAGTCCTTACATCCTTTGGCATGGAATACTCCAAGTAGTTGGCCTTCCTCTGCCTCACTAGGAAATTGGTCATGTCAGACATGAAAAGCTGATCATGAGAATGAGAAATAGACTAAATTATGCTCAGAAGCATCCTGCTCTTTGATGACTAAAAATTAAAAAAATTAAAACCTAAAAAAATGACAATGCACATCTAAATATACACACAGAGATGCAAAATGTTACTGTTAAATTTAAATATATGAGTGCCTAGTAAGCAGAAAAGGAGGGAGAGAATGAGCAGATTGGGGGAAAGAAACCCTGTGATGTGACGTGGACTTGCACAGGACACCATGGCTGCACACCCCGCCTGGCTGTCCCCATGCGCCCTCAGCTGCGTGTGACGAAACTCCACTCCCTCTGCTTGGCAGCTGGAACATTTTTAGCAAGCTCAGAGTGCAGACACGCACACATTTAGCTGCTCAATGCTGCTCCTGATTGACAGTCTCTAAAAATGGAAGTCTCTAGAAATGTGGTCATATTGGTATCTGATGTCTCCTCAGAAAGAATTTAAAAACAAAGTGTATTGATCTCTTTTTCTGTCAGTGTCATTAAACTGCATGCCTCTCTCGTGCTGCCTTGAATTACACAGTGCTAAGCATGGATTTTTCCAATGAATGAAGAAATCCTAGCTCTCATGTTAGTCTCCTTTTCAATGACCTCAAGTGGCAAGGAACATCATCACCATTTTTGGAGACATAGACATGAATGTTAGCTACTAGAGGGAAACAACTTTCTCTTTAGAGGAGTTGAATCTATTAGAGGATCAAAATGCATCTTTTTTTCCCTGATGCAACTTAGCAGAGTAACACAAGTTTGTAAGTGTGAAATTACCCCTGAACTCAACACATGCCCCACAGAATTACCCCTCTCTTTCTGTTGTAATTTCCTGGGTACTCTTTTCCACCTCTCATTCCAGTCCTGTTGGTGTCAACCAACTCTTGTACTGCTGACCTCTGGACCCTGTTGCTGACAGCTTTGTCCGTCATCCTGAGGAATAATCACATCCATTGTTACTTTGGTGATGGGCATGGTGGTGTGGGCTTGTGGTTTGAATAGAGGGGCAGGTAATGTAACATGACAACTTGTCTCCACTCTATGTTCTTCATTGATGACTAGACATCAGAATTTGGTATCTGGGGATTTTAAAAAACTTGAGTAATAGGGATGTCCATTTCCATTAATGACAAGCTATGCATTAGACCAAACCTCCTACCTGGTTTCAGTAGAAAATAAGGGGAGGAAATCTAATTGAAGGGTATCTGAAAGCTAAAGAAACAGGCAGAATTAGATTTGGAAGAAAAATAATCCAGACTTGTGCCCTATTTGTGAGACTGTTTTCCCTCTAGAGGCATTTGAAAATTGTGGAAAATGTATCTGGGTATAAAAGTCCTTCTCAACAGAAGCTTATTAAACTCTTTGTGTATAAGGTTGGAACTCCAAAGAGCTATAGTCCGGAACAAAGGTGAAGTAGAAGCCAACTGACTTTCAAGGACTGTAGCTCAGTTCCAAGTTACTTTTATCATTGAAATTGTGTTAAGTGTTCCTGATTGCTACAGATTCCAAATGCAAACTTCTTTTTCTGGATAAAGTTGACATTATACTAGACCTTAAATTATATCAACAAATAATTTTTAAAATATAAAGTCTGATGCCCAGTGGAAAATAACCAGAACCCTGAAAAGACAAAACTTCATGAAAAATAAATTAAAAATCTTGCAAGGACTCCAGAAATGAGTGTCATGAAACACAGATTTTTAAAACTACGCTTCCTACATGCAAAGAGATAAAAGATAAGATTTAGAATTATGACTGGAAACTGAAAACTATTAAGTCATGGTAGGTTAAAAAAGGATCAAGTAGAAAAGTTAGACTTTAAAAATGCAATAACTGAAATTAATAATTCAATGGATATAGCCGGGCATGGTGGCATGCATACGTAATTCCAGCTATTTGGAAGGCTGAGGCAGAAACATCACCTAAGCCCAGTAGGTCAAGGCTGCAGTGGCCATGAGCATGCCACTGCACTCCAGCCTGGGTGACAGATTGAGACTTCAATTAAAAAAAAAAATTCAATGGATGGATTTAACATCAGACTTAACAAAGTTGAAGAGAGAAACTATGATTTGAATGGTAGGACATAAGAAAATATGCAGACTAAACCATAAATCAGAATAAATGCAAGACAAAAGCAGGGAGACAAACGTAGCCATTACAGTGAGTAGGTATGATATGCATGTGGACCCCAAGAAGCAGAAGAAAGTGAGATGAGGCAGAAACAATATTTGAGAAAGTAATGGTGGAATATCTTTCAAAGTCGAAAAAGAACAATAAGACTAGATTCAATAATCCCTAAAGATAAATAAAAGAAATGCATAGCTAAGCTTATCATACTGTAAATATTATTATTATTATTTAAATAATAAAAAAGGCAAATTGTAAAAGCATCCAGAGGGAAAAAAGATTACTTTCAAAGAGAAGAATTAGACAGACATGCTACTTTTCAATCAAGACAATGAAAGTCAGAGAACAAAGGTACAATTCCTCCAAACTACCAAAAGAAAATAACCTACAACTTATAATCAGTGAAAATCTCTTTCAAGAATGAAGGTGAAATAGTGCCTTTTTTTTCAAACAAAAGCAATAGAATTTGTTTGTAACAGACCTGCAGTAAAGAAAGTCCTTTTCTAGGCAGAAGGAAAAATCATTCCAGATAGTAGATCAAATATTCAAGGAAAGAAGAACCATGCGAAAGGTAAATATATGGGTGTATCTAAATGAATGTCACTAAATAAAATAACAATGCTCACATCTTGTGCAGTTTAAATATTGTTGGGAGATAATTCTTCGTGGAGTTCTCACATTTCTGCATGTTTTGTGAGCAGAGGTACTGACAGTTTATTTTAGATTTTTTTTTTTCTTTTTTTGAGTCGAGGTCTCATTCTGTCACCCAGGCTGGAGTGCAGTGGCATGATTATGGCTCGCTGCCTCCTCAACCTCCTGGGCTCAGGTGATCTTTTTGCCTCATTCCTCTGAGTAGCTGGGACTATGGCATGCATCACCACACCTGGCTAATTTTAAATTTTTTTTGTAGAGATGAGGTCTTGCTATGTTGCCCAGGTTGGTCTTGCTATGTTGCCCAGGTTGGTCCTGAACTCCTAGGCTCAAGTAATCTTTCTTTCTTGGTCTCCCAAAGGGCTGGGATTACAGGTGTAAGTCCACACCCAGCCTGGACTATCTTTAATGAAGGTTTGTATAGCAAGGAGCCTTGGGATAGAGCTAGCGTCTCCCTCCAAAGCAGAGGTAAGTTTGTTTACTACCCAGTGAAATAAAGATATGTCTTCGATTGGGACAAACATCAGGCAGGTTTGTTTGCCAAGATTTCTCAGTTATAATGCAAATCCAATATATGCACTAAAGCTACCTGGGCCATTCCATGTCACCCCAGTGGGTTTTGAGGGGCAAGAAGAATTGACATGAACATCAAGTTCAAGCTTCTTCCTGATGAGTCATACTGTCTTTTATCTCTGACTCAGGAATATTGTGTCTGCTGCCTGCATTCCCAAAACTGTGGCAGACTAACTTGATAGTTTGCAAGTAGAGTAAAATTTCAAATCTTTCACCATTCTTAACAAATATATATGTAGAATTAAAATATACAAAAATAGCACATAAACACATATATCACATTCAAGTAAAGAAATGCAAGTTGTCTTAACTTTTGAAAATCAACCAATATAATTCGTCACATTTGCAGAATAAGAGAAAAATGATATGATCATCTCAAAAGCTGCAGAAATATTATTCAATAATTCCAACATCTATACATAATTTAAATGCAACTTTTAGAAATTAGAAATAGATAGGAACTTCCCTAATCTGAAAAAGGTATCTAAAATGACCCAGAACAATCAGTTTAAAACTATGAAATTTACAACATAAAAATTTTAAATGTCCTGTTCCAGAAATAATTGTTTAAAAAACTTAAAAATGCCTAGAAATAAGCATGAGCCTGTGGTTTCAGCTACGTGGAAGGCTGAGGTGGAGGGATTGAGGCGGTGGCCGTGATCGTGTTACTGCACTCTAGCCTGGGTGACTCAGTGAGACTTTGACTCAAAAAAAAAATGCCTAGAAATAAACAAGATGTTCATGATCTCTGTGCATAAACCTATAAAATATTATTGAAAGAACATTTTCGGTAGCTCAGCCTGTAATCCCAGCACTTTGGGAGGCTGAGGTGAGAGGATTGCCTGAGCCCGCGGGTTCAAGACCCGCCTGGGCAACTTGGCGGGACCTCATCTCTACAATAAATCAAAAAAATTAGCCGGGCGTGGTAGCGCGCACCTGTAGTTCTAGCTACTTGGAAGGCTGAGGCGAAAGGATCGCCGGAGCCCAGCAGGTCGAGGCTGCGGTGGCCGGGAGCGGCCACTGCACTCCAGTCTGGGTGACAGAGTGAGACTCCAACTCAAAAAAAACCCCAACATTTTATAGGCCCAAATTAATAAAGGGATATGCTGTTTTTGAACTAGATGACTCAGTACTGTAAAAAATGTTATTTTCTCCAAATTGATTTATTGATTTTATAAAATTCTAATCCCTAAAGAGTGTGCGTGCGCCCATGTGTGTATAAATTACTGAGTTGTGTATGATCAAAGGCCACTGTCAATGATCTACTCTCTTCCAGGCTTGTTTGGGGACCACAATCAGCAGGTGATACGTTGCATTTCTCTGCAATGGCAACAAAAATGTTCATTTGTATGATTTCATGCATAATTTACAAGCATGTAGGCCGGACTTGGTGGCTCAACCTGTAATCCCAGCACTTTGGGAGGCTGAGGCGAGTGGATTGCCTGAATCCACGGGTTCGAGACCGGCCTGAGCAACTTGGCAAGACCTCATCTCTACAATAAAATAAAAAAATTACCTGGGCGCGGTAGCCCGCGTCTATAGTTCCAGCTACTTGGAAGGCTGAGGCAGAAGGATCACTGGAGCCCAGCAGGTCGATGCTGGGTTGGCCATGAGTGTGCCACTGCACTCCAGCATGGGCAATAGAGTGAGACTCCAACTCAAAAAAAAAGTTTTATAAGCACGAGATGGGACTTAATGTATTGTATAATATGTTGGAGGTTTAAAATGTTGCTATTTTTAAACTTCCAGGATTTTTTTTGTTGTTTTGGGAGGTTTTTTTTTGTTTTTTGTTTTGAGTAGGATTCTTACTCTGTTGTTTTGGGGTTTTTTTTTTTTTTTTTGAGTAAGAGTCTTACTCTGTCTCCCAGATTGGTGTGCAGTGACACACTCACGGTCACTGCAGCCGCGACCTGCTGAACTCAGGTGATCCTTCTGCCTCAGCCTTCCAAGTAGCTGGAAATACAGGTGCACACCACCACTCCTGGCTAACTTTCTGATTTATTGTAGAGACGAGGTCTCACCAAGTTGCCCAGGCTGGTCTCGAGCCACTGGACTCAGACAATCCTCTTGCCTCTGCCTCCCAAAGTGCTGGGATTACAAGTGTTAGTCACAAACTGGACTCAGTGGCTCAGCCTGTAATCCCGTGCCTTTGAGAGGCTGAGGTGAGTGGATTGCCTGAGCCCGCGGGTTTGAGACCCGCCTGGGCAACTTGGCGAGCCCTCATCTCTACAATAAATCAAAAATTAGCCGGGCGTGGTAGCACACACCTTTAGTTCCAGCTACTTGGAAGGCTGAGGCCGAAGGATCTCTGGAGCCCAGCAGGTCGAGGCTGCGGTGGCCAGGAGCAGTCACTGCACTCCAGTTTGGGTGACAGAGTGAGACTCCAACTCAAAAAAAAAAAACAATAAGTGTGAGTCGCTGTGCCCAGCTTGCCAGGATTATTAAAATACTTGTTGTTGAGGACTTTTTATAAAATTTCAAAATAGTTTATTTTATATTATCTTTAAGAAAAACATAATTTTCTTTTTTTTTTTTTTTTTTTGAGTTAGAGTCTCACTCTGTCGCCCAGACTGGAGTGCAGTGGCCGCTCCCGGCCACCACAGCCTCGACCTGCTGGGCTCGGCGATCCTTCCGCCTCAGCCTTCCAAGTAGCCGGAACTATAGGTGCGCGCTACCATGCCCGGCTAGTTTGTGATTTATTGTAGAGACGAGGCCTCGCCAAGTTGCCCAGGCTGATCTCGAACCCACGGGCTCAGGCAATCCACTCACCTCAGCCTCCCAAAGCTCAGGATTACAGGCCGAGCCACCGAACCTGGCTATAATTTTCTTTTTTAACAGGAAAAATAATCTAAAGTCATTATAGTTAAATATTGCTATATTTTAATATTTTTACGTTAATCATATGCTGACCCACTGATAGGAAATTGGCTAGTATTTCTGTATAGGAATTCTGAAAATAAAAATTTTATAAGGCCTTTACTACTCAAGAAAAAATAATTGCTTATTATCAATTTAGAACGTATTTGGGGGGATTTAAATCTTAAGAATTTGTAATCTAATACTATATTGAACAGGAGGGGTGAGAGTGGGCATCCTTGTCTTGTTCCAGTTTTCAGGGGAAATGGTTCCAATCTTTGTCTGTTTAGAAGTATGCTGGCTGTGGGTTTCTTGTAGATGGCTTTTACTATTTTGTTCCATGTATGCCTAGATGTTCAAGGGTTTTTATCAAGAAGGGGTGCTGGATTTTATCAAAACTTTTTCAGCATCTAATGATATAATCATGTGAGGTTTTGCTTTGATGTCTGTTGATGTACTTAATTACATTTATGGTCTTGCGAATGTTGAACCAGCCTTGCATCCCAGGGATAAAGCCTACTTGGTCATGATGGATGATTTTTGAGATGTGTTGTTGAATCTGGTTTGCTAGGATCTTGTTGAGAATTTTAGCATCTATGCTCATCAAATCCCCCTACTGGGAATATACCCTGAAGAACTCAAATCACTCTATCAAAAAGATACCTGCACACGAATGTTTATTGCAGCATTGTTCACAATAGCAAGATCATGGAACCAACCATGCTGTCCATTAAAAGAGGACTGGATTTTTAAAATGTGGTACATATACACAATGGAATCTTACGCAGCCATAAAAAGGAACAAAATCATGAATTTTGCAACAACCTGGATGGAGTTGGAGTTTATAGTACTGAGTGATCTCTCACAGAAACAAAGGTCTGAGTAACATGTGTTCTCACTCATAAGTGAACCTTGAACAACTATCATAATACTATAAGAGAAGGATTGACAGTGGCGGGACACTATAGGGGGGCAGGGAGGGGAAGGGAGGTGAGATTAATGGTAGTCAATATCTGTCTGGGGACGGGGGGCACACCTCATCAACAAGGGTACCTGCACAATGCATATTTGTATACCTAACCCTTAACTGTACCCCACAATTTTAAAATAAAAATTAAAAATAAAGAATTTGTAATTCAAATAAATTTATCTCTTTCCTTTGAGTTATAAAATTATCATTAATAATCATTATTATTAGCACTAAAGAAGACTGTACTTTGGCAATTGTCTTTATGAGCTAGATTCCAGGCTGGGCACAGTGGCTCATGCCTATAATCCCAGCACTTTGGGATTAGAGGGCCAGGAGTTGGAGACCAGCCTGGGCAACATAGTGAGACCACATCTCTAAAAAACATGGAAAAGTTAGCCAAACGTGGTGGTGTATGCTTGTAATCCCAGCTACTCAGGAGGCTGAAGCAGGAGGATTGCTTGAGCCCAGGAGTTCGAGGCTGCAGTGAGCCGAGATCGTGCCATTGTACTCCAGCCTGGATGACAGAGTGAGACCCTGTCTCAAAAAAAAAAAAAGAAAGAAAGAAAGAAAGAAAAAGGAAAGAAACAGTATCTTCCATATCCAAATACTTTATGTCCAATTGCCTCAACTACAACCAAAAAAGCTTCCTTAAGCAGTTAAAGAGAAAATTTTCACAGGTCAAATTCTGCGTGCCTTGCAGCGTGATTCAAGGAGCATGTTCTATCAATGGCGGTCTGGAAAGTCAACTCATGCGCAGGCAGGAAGCCATTTATGACATTCTCCACTTTGCAGGGCCAATAAGAGCCAGTTTGTTGTTGTTGTTGTTGTTGTTTTGTTTTTTATTTTTTGCTTTTTTTTTTTTTTACCTCAAAGCAATGAAAACAGACAAGCTACAAAGGCATTGTTTGACCCCAGATGACTTCTGCAATGGAACTTCACAAAGATACATTCATTCATATTGTTATTCAATATGTCATTTGAGGTCAGACACAGCAGCTCATGCCTGTAATCCCAGCACTTTGGGAGACCAAGGCGGGAGGATTGTTTGGACCCAGAAATTTGAGTTTAACTGTGCATACAGTCATCTGTCGAATGTCAAATGGCTTCCTTTCAACTCAGAGACATGTATGGTCATGAGGTTCCATGACCTACCAGTGTGTTGAGGCCAAACACGAAGAAGGATGGTGGCTGAGAGCAGTGCTAATGTTCTGTGTATTTTTTTTTAACTTTTAATTTTTTTTTTTTTTTTTTTGAGTTGGAGTCTCACTCTGTCGCCCAGACTGGAGTGCAGTAGCTGCTCCCGGCCACTGCTGCCTCGATCTGCTGGGCTCCAGTGATCCTTCCGCCTCAGTCTTCCAAGTAGCTGGAACTACAGGCAAGTACTACCACGCCCAGTTGATTTTTTAAAATTTATTTATTGTAGAGATGAGGTTTCGCCAAGTTGCCCAGGCGGGTCTCGAACCTGCGGGCTCAGGCAATCCACTCACCTCAGCCTCCCAAGGCGCAGGATTACAGGCTGAGCCCGGTTCAACTTTTAATTTTTTTATTTTAAAGATGTGGAGTACAATTCAGGGTTAGGTATACAGTGTTCATTACGCCATTACCCTTGTTGGAGAGGTGCGCCCCCAACCTTCCCCAGGCCGATTCCCACTACTGCCAATCCCACTTCCCCGTCCCCCACCCGGCGGCAGTTTCCCGCTACTGCCATTCCTTTTCTTATAGTATTACGATAATTGCTCAAGGTCTGCTTATGAATAAGAACTTGTGATACTCAGGTCTTTGCTTCTGTGAAAGATCATTCAGTATTGTAGACTCTAAGTCCATCCAGGTTGTTGTGAAGTTCACGATTTTGTTCTTTTTCTTTTTTTTTTTGAGTTGGAGTCTCACTCTGTTGCCCAGACTGGAGTGCAATGGCCACTCCCAGCCACCGCAGCCTCGACATGCTGGGCTCCAGTGATCCTTCCGCCTCAGCCTTCCAAGTAGCTGGAACTACAGGTGCACGCTACCACGCCTGGCTAATTTTTTTATTTATTGTAGAGATGAGGTCTCGCCAAGTTGACCAGGTGGGTCTTGAACCCGTGGGCTCAGGCAATCCACTCACTTCAGTGTGGGATTACAGGCTGAGCCACTGAGCCTGGCTTAAAACTTATTTATTGTAGAGATGAGGCCTCACCATGTTGCCCAGGCTGGTCTTGAATCTGTGGGTTCAGGAAATCCTCTTGCCTTAGCCTCCTAAAGTGTTGGGATTACAGGTGTGAGCCACTGCACCCGGTGAGACCATTGTTTTGGACTAAACTTCTGTACTAAGCCCCAACAGACTAGACTAAAAACTCCAAATAAAGTCACCATGCTCACCAAACCAAAACTGAGTTGTTACCTGGCCTTCCAAGAAATCATGATAGACAAATTTCGGCCTAATTCCCCAGACAGGCCAGTTTCAATCTTCAGTTGGCATAATGGTAAAGTTCCCTCTATTTCAACGTTTACAACAAAGAGTGCCCTGTGTAAACTGGGGTTAACCAATCAGTTCTCTCTCTATTATTCTGTCTCCTTGTTCCCACCTTATAAGAAAAAGCAATTTTGTGTTGGACTAATGGCTGTAATCCCAACACTTTGGGAGATCGAGGTAGGAGGATCACTTGAGCCCAGGAGTTCAAGATTAACCTAGGCAACATGGCAAGACCCCCTCTCTACAAAAAAATTTAAAAATTAGCTGGGCATGGTGGCATATACCTGTTGTTCCAGTTTCTCAGGAAGCAGAGGCAGAAGGTTCACCCAAGCCCAGGAGGTCAAGGCAGTGGTGAGCTGTGATCGTGACACTGCACTCCAGCCTGGGCAACAAGGTGAGCCTGAGTCAAAATAATAACTGGCCCGGGGCGGCGGCTCAAGTCTGTAATCCCAGCACTTTGGGAGTCCAAGGCAAGAGCGTTGCCTGAGCTCAGGGACTTGAGACCAGCCTGGGCAACTTGGTGAGACCTCGTCTCTACAATAAAGCAAAAACTAAGCCGGGCGTGGTAGCACACACCTGTAGTTCCGGCTACTTGGAAGGTGGAGTCAGCAGGATCACCTGAGCCCAGCAAGTTGAGGCTGTGGTGGCCGCGAGCGTGCCACTGCACTCCAGTCTGGGTGACAGAGTGAGATTCCAACACAAAATAATAATAATAAGAAGAAGAATGATAATAACTGCATTCTCCTTCATAACACACATTTGCTGAGATTCCAATTATGGCTGAATTTATGACATATACATGCTAATGGAAATGACTAATTTGCTTTTTTTCTTCATTTCTATTCTCTTCAGCCCCTTTTCTGTCTATAAAGCTAACTGCTCTGCTCAATTTATTGGAACGCTTATTCTATTTATGGGACAGAGCATTGTCTGATTCTAGAATCGCAATAAAGCCAACCAAGATCTTTAAATGAAATTTGTTGCAGTTTTGCTGGGTTTTTTTTGTTTTTTGTTTTTTTTTGAGTAGGAATCTCACTCTGTCGCCCAGGTTGGAGTGCAGTGGCATGCTTATGACCACCGCTGCCGCGACCTGCTGGGCTCAGGAGATCCTTCTGCCTCAGTCTTCCAAGTAGCTGAAACTACAGGTGCACGCCACCATGCCCCGCTAAATTTTTGATTTATTGTAGAAACAAGGTCTCGCCAAGTTGCCTGGCTTTTCTCAAACCCCTAGACTCAGGCAATCTTCTCGCCTCCACCTCCCAAAGTGCTGGGACCATAGGTATGAGCCACTGAACCCAGCCAGTTTTGTCTTTTGACACCACCAGTTACTCTGTTGCTAGGATCATTGGTTTCATGAACTTTGCTTGTACGTAATGGCTAATGTTCTTACTGTTACATCTGAATGGAGATGTTATCTCTACCCCAGCAGTTTTAGCAGTTTTAGTTTCCTCACCGGCGCATGGTCTTTTTAGAAAGTTCATTTCCAAAGTGTTCTCCATTTCTCTTCTCCATTGACCACCCTTTGGTCTTTGTTTGGGCTATGAGAGGAATGTAGACTTGAGCCAACAAAGGAAATAGAAATGTACAAATAGTATTTCTAACACAAGAGTCCATGTGACCTTTAAGAAGAGTCCAAGTTCAATTGGCTGAAACGCTTTCTGTGGGAAAAGCATTTTCCCAAGGTCAGGAGAGTTCAAAGAACACAGTAAACTTTGTGGAACATGCCAGTGAATTTTGTAAAAGTTGTTTTTGTGTGTGTGCAAAGACACAGGGCTTGGCTGGTCATTCTGGTCTCCAGATGGTCACAGGATGCAGCCAGTAATGACCGTGGAACATCCTGAAACTGATTATTAGTTTAATCAAGTAACATAGTCTCATTTGTTTGCTTGCAAGAGAGAATTTGTCAAAAATGTTGACGATGTTCTCTGTCATCCATACTACCCCCTGGGCTAAGTGACCATTATTTTTTGGCTGGATAACTATAGTGACTTCCTAACTAGTCACCTCTTTTAACAGTCTTGCTTCTCTGAAAGTTATTCACACTGTGGCTAGAGAAGTCATTGTATTTATTATTTTATTTTCTTTCATTTATTGAGATGGGTCTTACTTTGTTGTCCAGGCTGGAATGCAGTGGTGTAACCATAGTTCACTGCAGGCTCAAACTCCTGGGCGCAAGCGATCCTCCCAGCTCAGCCTCCCTATTAATTGGGTCTACAAGCATGCATCACCACGCCTGGCTAAAGAGAAGTCATTTTAAAATTTCAGTTGAGGTCAGTCACAATGACTCATGCCCATAATCTCAGCACTTTGAGGGGTGGAGGCGAGATAATTGTGTGAGCCCAGGAGTTTGAGACCAACCTAGGTAACTTGGCGAGATTGTGTCTCTACAATGAATCAAAAAATTAGCTGGGCATGGTGGCACGTGTCTGTGGTTCCAGCTAGTTAGAAGCCTGAGGCAGAAGGATGGCCTGAGCCCAGGAAGTCAAAGCTGCAGTGAGCCGTGATCGTGCCACTGCACTCCAGCCTGGGTGACAGAGTGAGAATCCTATTTTTTTTTTTAAATTCACTCAGATTTTGTCATTCCCAGCCTTAGACATCCTTGGCTTCCCATTGTAGTCAGAATAGAATGCAAAAATCTTTACCATGGCCTTCAAGACCTGCTTGGTTGGGACCCTACCTCTCTTTTCCAGTTGTTTCTTATGCCACTGTTCATATGATCCAGTGTCCCAGTCACAGAGCTTCTTGTAGTCTCTCAAAAATACCAAACCTCAAAATCTTTTTTTTTTTTTTGAGTTGGAGTCTCACTGTTCCCCAGTCTGGAGTGCAGTGTCACACTCATGGCCACCGCAGCCTCGACCCACTAGGCTCGGGTGATCCTTCTACCCCAGCTTTCTAAGTAGCTGGATTCACAGACATGCGCCACCATGCCTGGCTAATTTTTGGATTAATTGTAGAGACGAGGTCTCGTCATGTTGCTCAGGCTGGTCTCCAACCCCAGAGCTCAGGCAATCCTCTCATCTCGGCCTCCTAAAGTGTTGGGATTATAGACGTGAGCCACTGTGTCCAACCTTTTCTTTCTTTATCTTTCTCTTTCTTTCTTTCTTTCTTTCTTTCTTTCTTTCTTTCTTTCTTTCTTTCCTTCTTTCCTTCCTTCCTTCCTTCCTTCTTTCCTTCCTTCCTTTCTTTCTTCTTTCTTTCTGTTGCCCAGGCTGAAGTTCAGTGGCACAATCATGGCTCACCACAACATCACCCTCCTGGGCTCAAGCAATCCTTCTGCCTCAGCCTCCTGAGTAGCTGAGACTACAGGTACGTGCCACCATACCCGGCTAAACTTTTCATTTTTGGTAGAGCCGAGGTCTCGCTATGTTGCCCAGGTTGATTTTGAACTCCTGGGATCAAGGGAGTCCTCCCACCCTAACCTCCCAAATTGTGGGATTACAGGCATGAGCCATTGTGCCCTGCCTCAAACTCTTTATAGTAGGGCTTTTCCACTGGCTCTTCCCTCCACCTAGAACATGCTCCCCTTTCACAATTCAGTACTATGCATACTGTTCTAGACGTCTCCTTTAGGGTGTTACCCAGCAGCCAGATTACTTTTACCTGGCCAGGCTGACCACGAAGGAGGTGATCTCAGCCAGATGAGTAAGCATTCACAGACAGACAAGTGGGATAAAACAAAACCCCAGCACAGGGAACAGAATACAAGGTCTGACAGTTAAGTTTGTGGATTCATTCCAGAAAAAGTGCTACATACCTCACTGCTGAATATCACTACGGTCACCTTCAAAGTACTCCCCTTGGGAAGCTATGCACTAATGTCAGCGGCTAATTCACCCATCAAAGCGATTTGGGAACTCTTTCTGGAATTGCCATCAGAGCTGTCATTGCGAGAATATTGCAGTTTGAATTAGAGCAATGAACAAACATTAAATTTCTTGTTAAACTTGGCAAGAGTAGAAGTGAAATCAGGGACATGTTAGTCCAAGTTGATGGGGATAATGTTATAAAGAAAATGGCAGTGTACTAATGGATTAAACATTTTTTTGAGGGGAGAAAAAGTGTCACTGATGAAATAAGTGTAGATAAAATACAGGATAGCCAGTAATGAGCAGAACTGCCAAAAACATTGCAAACATTCTTCGAACTGTGCATCAAAATCGCTGGCTGGCTGTGAGAACCATAGCAGATCAAATAAACATCAATAAACAGGAAAATCTTAACTGAAAATCTTTTTCTTTTTTTTTTTTTGAGTTGGAGTCTCACTCTGTCGCCCAGACTGGAGTGCAGTGGCCGCTCCCGGCCACCACAGCCTCGACCTGCTGGGCTCCGGCGATCCTTCCGCCTCAACCTTCCAAGTAGCCGGAATTACAGGCATGCGCTCCCACGCCCGACTGATTTTTTGATTTATTGTAGAGATGAGGTCTCGCTGCCCAGGCGGGTCTCGAACCCACGGGCTCAGGCAATTCACCCACCTCAGCCTCCCAGAGGCGCGGGATTACAGGCTGAGCCACCGAGCCCGGCAACTGAAAATCTTAGCATGAGAAAACGTGTGCAAAATGATCCCAACAGAGCTCCTGCATTACAACAATGCATCAGCTCACAGAGTTCTGTCTGTGAGGGAGTTTTTAGCCTGTAAATAAGTAACTATATTGGAACACCCTCCCTAATCACCTGGTCTGAACTCCAATGACTTTTTTCTTTACCTAAGATAAAGGAAGTATTGAAAGGAAGACATTTTGATGACATTCGAAGTGTGATCTGACAACTCGTAGATAAAATACAGAAGGCCAAAAAGTATTAGATATAAAGGTAGTGATATCTTTTGTTAAAACATGGAAACAGACCGGAGAGGAAGTGTGAGGGAGAGAAGAACTCTGCTTAGAAACTGTCGAGTTTGATTTATCTGGGACTGCAAGATGGAGGCAGAGAACAGGCAGTTGGATGTGTGGGGAGGGTGTGGACTGGCTGTATAAACGGCAGGGAAGGACTCTGAGATCTGCAAGTTAGCAGCACGACTTCCTGGGAAAAGGTTACAGAGTAGTGAGAAAGAAACAACAGCATCTAACAAGCAGCACCAGCAAAAAAGAGAAGTGGTCCGAGTGTTGATGTCTCTGGAAACGAGGGAGCGGGGCAAGAATTTCAGGAAGGAAGTCATCCACAGCAAAAAAAGACCTCCCCAAAAAACAAACACACAAAAAAACCCAGCAGGTCATTTCATTAAGATGAGGACTTAAATATATTTAAAGGGCTAGACATGATGGCTCACACCTGTAATCCCAGCACTTTGGGAGGCCAAGGATAGGGAACTGCTTGAACCTAAGAGTTTGAAACCAACCTGGGCAACATAGCGGGACTTTGTCTCTACAAAAACATTAAAAAATTAGCCTAGCACAGTGGCATGCACCTAGGTACTCAGGAGGCTGAGGTGGAAGGAGGTCAAGCCCATGAGGTCGAGGCTATAGTGAGCTGTGATCATGCCACACACGGCACTTCGACCTGCATGATGGAGTAAGATCCCTACTCAAAATTAAAAAAAAGACACGCAGTTAGAGATTGAAGACTATTCTTTTGAGGAGTTTGGCTGTGAAAGAGGCGAGGGGCAGAAGATCGAGGAGATCAGCTATGATGTGTGTATAGAATTGAATTTTACATTTATTTATTATTTTTTAGAAACAGGGTCTTGCTCTGTCACCCAGGCTAAATCACAGTGGTGTGATCATAACTCACAGCAGCCTCAAACCCCTGAAACCCAGATTATTTTTTATTGTTAATTTTGTAGAGATGGGACCTCTCAGTGTTACCCAGGCTGGTCTCAAAGTCCTTGCCTCAAGGGATCCTCCTGTCTCAGCTTCCCAAAGCACTGGGGTTACAGACATGAGCCACCAAATGCGGCCTCTCTTCTTCTTCTTCTTCTTCTTCTTCTTCTTTTCTTCTTCTTTTCCTTCCCCTCCTTCTCCTCCTCCTTGTCCTCGTCCTCCTCCTCCTCCTCCTCCTCCTCCTCCTCCTCTTCTTCTTCTTCTTGTAGATGAAGCGAACTCTGTTTTATAGGGAGAAGGAAGGTTAAGATTGAAATACAAGGCTGGGCGTGGTGGCTCACACCTATAATCCCACCACTTTGGGAGGCTGAGGTGAGAGGATTGCCTGAACCCACGGGTTCGATACCAGCCTGAGCAACTTGGTAAGCCCTCATCTCTACAATAAATCAAGAAAAATTAGCTGAGCCTGGTGGTACATGTCTGTAGTTCCAGCTACTTGGAAGGCTGAGGCAGAAGGATCATCTGAGCCCAACAGATCGAGGCTGCAGTGTCCATGAGCATGCCACTGCACTCAAGCAAAAACATTAAAATAAATTGAAATACAATAAATATTTAACTATTTTTTAAACAAAACATTTTAAGAGTGGGTAGGGGATCTGCTTTTGAAACCAGAAAACATTCTATGAGAAGAGGAGCAAAGTCTGAGATGAAAGAAAAGAGGAAAACGCCACGGCTGGGTTCTACATATGTTGACTGCGTTTTCCTCTGTGAGCTAGGAGACACGAGCCCTGCCAAGAGGCTAGGCAGTATGGAAAGTAGCTGCCTCATCTCAGTGACTTAACTGAGACACCCGATGGTGCAGGACCATGGCTGTTTTTTATGTCAAGGGTCCATGATTATGAGGACTGGACCCACACATAAAACATACATGGCTGTGACATTTCTGCACATTGTTGTTTTGAGTCAGAGTCTCACTCTGTCGCCCAGGCTGGAGTGCAGTGGCAGGGGCATGCTCACGGCCACTGCAACCTCTGCTGGGATCGGGCAATTTTTCTACCTGGTTTGGTCTCTCAGCACAGGAATAGAGTCGCAAGGCCATGTGGAGAAGGTTTGATGGTCAAGGATGTGACAGTAGCTGCGACAGCACGTGAGATCCTCTCCGAGTGTGAATATCAAACCCTCAAGTGACTGATTCTTCTTTTTGTTGTAGGCCTGGATGCCACCTTCTTCTTGCCAGTGGAGTGCGTAGGCATCTACTACAGTTAGGCACTATCTGATAATGCTTGACTTTATCTCACATTTAAGCTAATAAGCGTTTCCAAATAACTGAAAACTTTTTTTTTTTGAGTCAGAGTCTCACTCTACGACCCGGGCTAGAGTGTAGTGTGCATTCCCGGCCACCACAGTCTCAGCCTGCTGGGCTCAGGTGATCCTTCTGCCTCAGCCTCCTGAGTAACTGGGACCAGGTGTGCTCCACCATACCTGGCTAATTATTTATTTATTTATTATAGAGACAAGGTCTCAAGTTGCCCAGGCTGATTTCGATCCCCTGGGCCCAGGCAATCCTCTTGCCTCCATTTCCCAAAGTGCTGGGATTACAGACGTGAGCCACCAAGCCCAGCCTTATTTATGGGTTCATTTATTTTTTGAGTCAGGGTGTCACTCTTATTTTCTAGGCTGGAGTGCAGTAGCACAATCATGGATCCCTACAACCTTGACCTCCTTGACTCAGGTGGTCCTCCCGCCTCAGCCTCCTGATGACCTAGGACTACAGATGAGCACACCACCACACCCAGCTAACTTTTTGATTTTTTTGTTTTGTAGAGAGGAGGAGGTCTTGCTATGTTGCCTAGGCTGGTCTCAAATTCCTGGGCTCAAGCAATTCTCCCAGCCTCAGCCTCAAAGTAAGACGCTGTGCCCAGCCTCCAGCTGCTTATTTTAATTAGTCTGTCAACCTAAAGGATTACAAGTACATGCAATTCTTATTTCATTATTGCTATTATTATTTCTAATTTTTTGTAGAGATGGGGGGGTCTCACTAAGTTGCTCAGGCTGACCTTGAACTCTTGGGCTCAAGCGATCCTTCCACCTCAGCCTCCTAAAGAGTTGTGATTGCAGGTATGAGCCACTGCGTTTGGTCTATTTTATTTTTTTAACTATAACTTTATTATCAGTAACAAAAATTCCTGGGATGTGGTCAGTGGGTTAAAGTTACAACATACAAAGAGAAATTGTTCAAGGCAATTATATCTGAACATCTATTTTTTATAGCCCATTAAAAAGAATTTTTTAGGTGTTTCTATCATAAGTGGTAAGCTGAGGTCTTTCTCTTTCTATATATTTCTCACAAAGCCATGCTGTCTATGACTCTTCAGCGTCATATATTTGGCACACGGTCTGACTTACAATGTTACTGATTTTTCCTGGGGAGTTTTTATTATTCTGTTGAATATGTAATTTTAAAAACCTTGCTTAAGCTGGGCACAGTGGCTCACACCTGTCATCTCAGCACTTTGAGAGGCAGAGGCAAGAGGATTGCCTAAGTCCAGGGATTCGAGACCAGCCTGGGCAACTTGGTGACACCTCGTCTCTACAATAAATCAAAGCATCAGCCGGGCATGGTGACGCATGCCTATATTTCCAGCTACTTGGAAGGCTGAGGTAGAAAAATTGCCCGATCCCAGCAGAGGTTGCAGTGGCCGTGAGCATGCCCATGCCACTGCACTCCAGCCTGGGCGACAGAGTGAGACTCTGACTCAAAACAACAACAACAACAAAAACCCTGCCTGATGTTTTATATGCAAATATTTTTTTTCAAAATCCTGTATGAACAATGTCTAAAAGATCATATCTTCCAGAGGACCATGTCTATAATGCCATGAGAAGCAAAGGAGATTCTTGTCCTCAGGAAGCTTATCTTCCAGTGGGGGAGATATTAAAAAAATAAGTAAAATAAGAAATATGTGATTTTAGGGAAGGATAAACATTAGGAAGAAGAATCTGCAGAAGGAGAAGGCAGCACGATGGGGGCGAGAAGGGGTGGGACTTGCTGTGTAAGACAACATCCAGAGAGGATTGCATGCAGAGATCAGAATGAAGTGAGGGACCGAGACATGGGCGGCCCAGGGACCCCACGGAGGGGAAGACAAGTCACAGCCCTGGAGAAGAGTCGGGGGGGGGGCACTGTGTGCTTCAGGGAACTTGAGAGATCAGCATATCTGGGACTGAGTGAATGAGGGAGAGGATGGTCACAGGGTCACGCTGGGCCCTTCAGGAAACAATGGGAATTCTGGATTTTATTCTGTGTGTGAAAGCAAGGTGCTGTTTTTCAGGTGCCATGGCTCATGCCTGTAATCCCAGCACTTTGGGAGGCGAAGGCAAGAGGATTGCCTGAGTCCAGGGGTTCAACACCAGACTGGGCAACTTGGTGAGACCTCATCTCTTCAATTAAAAAAAAAAAAAAAAAGCCGGGCTCGGTGGCTCACCCTGTAATCCTGCGCCTTTGGGAGGCTGAGGTGAGTGGATTGCCTGAGCCCGCGGGTTCGAGACCTGCCTAGGCAACTTGGTGAGACCTCATCTCTACAATAAATTAAAAAAAAAATGAGCCAGGCGTGGTAGCGCACGCCTGTAATTCCGTCTACTCGGAAGGCTGAGGCAGAAGGATCGCCGGAGCCCAGCGGGTCGAGGCTGCGGTGGCCGGGAGCGGCCACTGCACTCCAGTCTGGGTGACAGAGTGAGCCTACAACTCAAAAAAAAAAAAAAAAAAATCAGCAGTGTGTGGTGGCATGCTCCTGTGGTTCTGGCTACTTGGAAGGCTAAGGTGGAAGGATCACCTGAGCCCAGCAGGTCGAGGCTGCACTGCCTATGAGCGTGCCACTGAACTCAAGCCTGGGTGACACAGTGAGACTCCTACTAAAAAAAAAAAAAAAAGAAAGTGAGGCACTGTACTAGTCTGCTCAGGCTGCCATAACAAAATATCACCGACTATGTGACTTAAACAACAGGAAATTATTTTCCTCACAGTTCTGGAGGCTGGATGTTCAAGGTCGTGGTGCTGGCATGGTCAGCTTCTGGTGAGGGCTCTCTTCCTGACTGGCAGATGACGGTCTTCTCCTTGTGTTCCTATACGGCTTTTCCTTAGTGTGTGTGTCAGGGGAGAGCAAGCTCTGCGGTGTGACCTTTGAAAGGTGACCAGTCTTTCTGGATCAGGCCCACCCTTATTAATCTACTGACTTCCTTGGAGGTCTCATCTCTGTATACTGTCACTCTGGAGTTAAAAGGTTAACATCTGAATTTGGGGGAGACACAATCATGAAGTGCATAATATTAGTCATGTTATCTGACAACATTTTAAAAGATTATTTTGAGCACTGTGTCCTGGGTAAACCATACGGGGAAAAGATGAAAGCAGGGAGACCAAGTTGCTCAGGCTGGTCTTAACCCTTGAACTCAGGTAATCCTCTCAACTCCACCTCCCAAAGTGCTGGGATTACAGGCATGGGCCACCATGCCTGGCTATTTTTTTATTTATTGTAGAGATGAGGTCTCACCAAGTTGTCCAGGCTGGTCTCAAACCCGTGGGCTCAGGCAATCCTCCAGCCAGGAAGACTAATTCTAAGTCCAAGCTAATGGTTCAAGTGAGAGACGATAAAGGCTCTGAACAGAGTGACAATGGTGGGGTCAAGATGTATGAAGATTTGGGTCATATTTTGAAAGCAAAACTGTAAAGACTTGCTAGATGTAGGTGGATAAACAAATGATACAACGGAATAAAAAACATGGTTCTCTATCTTTCTGTCTGTCTCTGTCATCTCTCTCGGTCTCTCTCTCTTCTTCTCACCCCTTTTGTCTTTTTCTGCCCCATATGATCTGCAGGAAAGGACCACAGTTTTGAGTTTGAGCAACTGGACTCATGGTGGCATCATACACTAAGAGGGGACTGGAGGGAAAAGGGTATGGTGGGAACATCAAGAACTGCATTTAGGACACGTGAAGACGAGATGTCTCCATGTCATGTGGTCATTTAGAATAAGCAGTTAGCTGATTATTCAATGTGTGGCATGTTGCCTTACAACTAATTTCTATAAAAGCATTGATTTCAGGAAGGTTACTTATGACTTAGTTGCAAGCACTTGAGATGGACTCTAGTTGAATGGGTGGTACAGCAGAACAATGGGTAGCTCACAGAGTCATTGAGAGAACTGAAGAACCAGAAGTCTGTCTACATAACCAAGAAAACCTTCCCCCAAAAATCCCAACCCAGAACTGACTCTGAGAAGAAAAACAATTGGGATGGTTTTTTCCTAAGCTGGACTTGAACTACCAGCACATTTGTTTTGATTGATTGATTGATTGAGTCGGAATCTCAATCTCACTCTGTCCCCCAGGATGGAGCGCAGTGGCACACTCACGGGCACCCCAGTGTTGACCTGCTGGGCTCTGGTGATCTTTCCACCTCAGTCTTCCAAGTAGCTGGAAATACAGGTGCCGGGCTGAAACACAATGCCGGGCTAATTTTCTGATTTACTGTAGAGATGAGGTCCCACCAAGTTGCCCAGGCTGGTCTCAACCCACGGGCTCAGGCAATCCTCTTGCCTCGGCCTCTCAAATTGATGGGATTACAGGCTGAGGCACCGAGCCCGGCCCACTTTAGTTTTTATACTGTCTGGAGATGAGCCAGTGTCCTGGTAGCCTGCCTGATACACTAAACTCCTTCCATAACGGAGAGTGCAAGTATGTGTAATATAGATGATTATTTTAAGTCAGACTTCTCTAGAGAGACAGAATGGGTGGGATCTCTATCTCTATCTCTATCTCTGTATCTATATTTAACTGTGTTTGTGGCTATGAGGAGGGACCAATAGAACCTGGAATTATTTTTTGGAGAGGAAGCGGGCCCCTTGTAGTACACTAGGTAAGTGTTTTTTTTTTTTTTGAGTTGGAGTCTCACTCTGTCACCCAGACGGGAGTGCAGTGGCCGCTCCCGGCCACCGCAGCCTCGACCTGCTGGGCTCCGGCGATCCTCCCGCCTCAGCCTTCCGAGTAGCCAGAATTACAGGCATGCACTACCATGCCCGGCTGATTTTTTTATTTATTGTAGAGATGGGGTCTCGCTGCCCAGGCGGGTCTCGAACCCGCGGGCTCAAGCAATCCACTCGCCTCAGCCTCCCAAAGGCGCGGGATTACAGGCTGAGCCACCGAGCCCGGCTAGGTAAGTGTTTTAGGAACCCACTGGCATCTGTGTACCAGCTAGTGTTGTTGTAAGAAGTTGCGTTTGGCTTCAGCGAATTTTCTTTGGAGATTCTTTTAATGCTTTTGCCCATTTCATGATGGGTGAACTCCAAGTGCACTTGCTCACATCACACAGAGTGTTCAGTGGTTTTTGACCAAAAGCGGCATGACCCCGTGCCCTACCCTCCTTATTCACCTGATCTTGCTGCGAGTGACTTTTTTGTTTCCTTGGATGAAAAAAGTTCTCAAAGGGAAATGTTTTGTGAATGTGGAAGAGGTGAAACAAGAAACAAGAAATGGCATTCGCTCTAAAAGGCATCAAAATGGATGAGTTAAAAAACTCATCTCTGTAAGTGTTATTGCCTCAAACAGAGGGCACTTGAAGGTGACTGAAATTTAAACACATAAGTTTAAGTATGCAGTGGAAAAAGCGACTCGATAGGTATATTTCATCCAACGGAGGGTACTTTGAAGGTGACTGAAGTTTAAACATGTAGGAATAAATACACATTTGTTAATAAAGTAAATTTCTTTTGGGTCCCCTTCATATATCTATATCTGTATCTGTGTCTGTGTCTGTTATCTATATCTACATTTATAGTTACATCTATATGAGAGAGAGAGAAAGAGACAGAGAAAGAGAGCATATGCTGAGAAGGGATTTATCAGAGGAAGTAGATCGCTGGATTATGAAGGCTGAGCTGTCCCACGATCGGCTGTCTACAAGCTGGAGAACCAAGGAAGCCAGAGGGGTGGCTCAATTCTAGCCTAAAGGCCTCGGGTCGGGGGGACCTGGTGGATGGCTCAGTCCAAGTGTAGAGGTTTGAGAACCAAGGAAACCGTCAGTGTAACTGTCCGTTGGAGGCTGAAGACTCAAGAGCCCAAAGGCCAGAAATCCTTGAACTCTGATATCCAAGGGCAGGAGAAGAAGGCAACCTGGCTCTGAAAGAAAGAGCCTGAGCTCGCCCTCCATCCACCTTTTTGTTCCATCCATGTCCTCAGTTGATTGAACGGCGCCTGCCTACGTTGAGGGCATGTCTTCTCCACCCAGACCACTGATTCAAAGGCCAGTCTCCGGAAACACCCTCACAGATACACCTGGGGCAGCCCGATCATTCCAATCAAAAGCCAAACCACCTGGTTTTCCTTTCAGTAGAGAAGGGACAGGCTTGGTGCTAACTGAAGCGTTGAGAATAATCAGTGCTTTACCAGCTATCTGGGCATCTCTTAGCTTAATCAAGTTGACTCCTAAAATCAACCACCCCAACGATGAGATGATTATTCTGTACTGGTACAGTAGTCTCTCCTTATCCACAGGAGATACGTTCAGGACCCCCAGCAGATGCCTGAAACTGCACAGTGCCGAACTCACTATTCACGATGTTTTGTTTTGTTTTTTAACAGCCAGGGAGCATATACAGTGTGGATACATTGGACAAAAAGGTAATTCATGTTCCAGGCAGGACGGAGTGGAATGGTGTGAGATTGTATCATGCTAATCAGAATGGCAGGCAATTAAAAACCTATGAAGTGTTCATTTCTAGAATTTTCCGTTTAATATTTTTGGACTGCTGATGACCACAGATAACTGAAACTGTGAAAAGCAAAACTTTGGATAAGGGAGGAATCACTAAATTTGCTTTTTCTGCCAACCACACCATCCGTAGACTTACCAAATGTCTTCTCCATCAAGAACTAGCACACAGCTGGGCTCGGTGGCTCAGCCCGTAATCCCGTGCCTGTGGGAGGCTGAGGTGAGTGGACTGCCTGCGCCCGCGGGTTCGAGACCCGCCTGGGCAGCGAGACCTCATCTCTACAATAAATCAAAAAATCAGCCGGGCGTGGTAGCGCGTGC
Organism: Cephalopachus bancanus; assembly: GCA_027257055.1. Taxonomy (NCBI): domain Eukaryota; kingdom Metazoa; phylum Chordata; class Mammalia; order Primates; family Tarsiidae; genus Cephalopachus; species Cephalopachus bancanus. The sequence goes on along the minus strand of JAPVLO010000164.1, from coordinate 3,233,979 downwards.
CTGTAATTCCGGCTACTCGGAAGGCTGAGGCGGAAGGATCGCTGGAGCCCAGCAGGTCGAGGCTGCGGTGGCCAAGAGCAGTCACTGCACTCCAGTCTGGGTGACAGAGTGAGACTCCAACTCAAAAAAAAAAGAAGTAGCACACAATATAACTTCTGATCGAGAAGCTTATTTTATGGTGAAAGAAATAAAAGCATGCTTTAATGTTTATGGGGTTACTGGCTTTACCATGTGTCCAGTAGCCGTTTGCTTTACAAAACTTTGTGGGGTTTTTGTTGTTTTCTGAACTGGGATCTCTGTCACCCAGGCTAGAATGCAGTGGCACGACCGCAACTCACTGCAGCCTCGACCTCCTGGGCTCAGATGATCTTCCCTCCTCAGCCTCCCAAGTAGCTGGGACTATAGGTGTGTGCCACCACTCCCAACTAATTTTTATTTTTCTGTTTTTTTGTAGAGACAGGCTTGTGCTATGTTATCCAGGCTGGTCTCAAACTCCTGGCCTCAAGAGATCCTCCCGCCATGGCCTCCCAAAATGCTGGGATTACTGGCATGAGACACTGCACCCTGGCCTGTCTTACAAAATCTTGAAATGGCACGCCCAAAATATTGGCTGACTCACAAAAATATTGCACCCCACTCCTGTCCCCTTGGGCTCCAAGTAGCCGAGGGAAGGCTGCTTTTATAAGGTGTCAAGTCAACACTGGCTTAATTGCATTCTAAGCCAAGGTGGCCACATCTCCATTTTCAAATCTGGTGCCAAAGGAGAGTAGCTAAAAAGAGGATTCTGATCTGACAAGATCCTAGCTATATAATGGGGAGACGGTGTTGCTGTCACAACGGGACCAAGAAGTGTGTTGGTGGGAACCCAGTGACCCTCTGGGTGCCTCTTCAAAATGCCATGGCCAACATCCAAAGTTGAAAGAGAGTCATAGCAACCCGATATGGGAAGGACGGGTCCTAGGTGGCTTTCTTGAGGTGAAGCTATGGGTCAACCCCTGGCTGAGAGCGGAAGAAACTTGACATCGATGGCAGAGGAGGCACGTCATCAATGCAAGATCGCACCGGGATGAGCTGCAGAAACAAGAACCTGCCGGGCTCGATGGCTCAGCCTGTAATCCCGCACCTTTGGGAGGCTGAGGTGAGTGAATTGCCTGAGTCCGCGGGTTCGAGACCCGCCTGGGCAGCGAGACCTCATCTCTACAATAAATCAAAAAATCAGCTGGGCATGGTAGCGCATGCCTGTAATTCTGGCTACTCGGAAGGCTGAGGTGGAAGGATCGCCGGAGCCCAGCAGGTCGAGGCTGCGGTGGCCGGGAGCGGCCACGGCACTCCAGTCTGGGCGACAGAGTGAGACTCCAACTCAAAAAAAAAAAAGACACAAGAACGTAACATCTACTCATGTTTCTGCTCATGTATATATTTATATATTTAACAGATTATTTACACATTGCACTTTAGTAGTGGTTAACTATATATATCTGTCTATAGTTTATTGAATATTGAGACAAGACAATGGCACAACTCCCAGAGAACTGGATGTCTTCCAGAAAGTCTGAATTTCAATCTAGATAAGACGTCAGCTTGTTCCCTTTATATGAGGAAGAGTGGTTATTTTAGGCTAAGTGGAAGCATTTTTCATTTTTATTCATTCATTTGTAGAGATGGGGTCTTGCTGTGTTGCCCAGGCTGGTTTCAAGCTCCTAGTCTCAAACAATTCTTCCACCTTGATCTTCCAAAATGTTGGGAATATAGGGTGAGCCATCACACCTGGCCAAGTGTGTGTGTGTGGGGGTGGAACAACAAGGTTTTGCTCTGTCACCCAGGCTGGAGTGCAGTGGACACAATCATGGCTCACCACAAACTCCTGAGCTCAAGCGATCATCCTGCCTCAACTTCCCAAATAACTAGGACTACAGGCATGTGCCAAAACACCTAGCTAATGTTTTAATTTTTGTAGAGTTGGGGGTCTCACTATGTTGCCCAGGCTGTCTCATACTTGACCTCAAACAGTCCTCCTGCTTTGGCTTCCTGAAGTACTGGAATTACAGGCATAAGCCACCACTCCTGGATGGGAGCATTTTTGTTGTTGTTGAAATGTAAGCTTGGGGAGAAGCTTGTAAGTTGATATTGGGCTGCCAGAGGTTTGGCTTATCGTGGACATCTGTGATTCATTTTGGACCCATGGCGATCAAGTCCCTCTGTGGACTGTATTTGTGGTACTCTCACTTAGGAGTTGTGGTGTGGGCCAGACAGAGTCCATTGCTGTAGAAGCTGAGAATGCTGGACATTTCGCAGCCTCCTTTGAAGAGTGATACTCTCATGAGACCTAGGCTGCATTAGTGATTCAGAACTTTATCCTTGTGACTGTGGCAAAGACAGTTCTTATTTCCTTATGAAAAATAAGGCTGAGACTCAGTTTGAAGCTTTTCTTCTGGATTCCTAGCCTGAAACTGGGCTTTCCCACCCACCCAATTAGTCTATGCATCATTCAATATCCTTTTATTTATCTACTTACATATATATGTGTATGGACTGGGTCTGGTGGCTCATGCCTGTAATCTCAGCACTTTGGGAGGCCAAGAGAAAGAGAGATATGAATGACAGATATGGGGGTCTTGCTATGTTGCTCAGGCTGATCTTGAACTCCTGGACTCACACAATCCTCCTGCCTCAGGCTCCCAGAGTGCTGGGATTACAGTCATGAGCCACTGCTCTCAGCCTCACTAGAGGACCTTAAACTTCCAGGGCACCCAGTGTATCAACACTCCCTGTGACCCTGCTGGTTGCCACATAGCTTTTTACTTGTCCACTGGATATATTTTCTGCCCCACTTGACAACAAGTGTTAACTTTATTCCTTATATTGACTTAAAATTTGTGTCTTTGGATTTTATTTTTTATTTTTGAGTTGGAATCTCATTCTGTAGCCCAGACTGAAGTGCAGTGGCACACTCACAGCCACCGCAACCTCGAACTGCTGGTCTTAGGCGATCCTTCCGCCTCAGTCTTCTAAGCAGCTGGAACTATTTTTGATTTATCATAGAGATGAGGTCTCACTAAGTTGCCCAGGCTGGTCTCAAACCCCTGAACTCAGCCAATCCTCTTGCCTCAGTCTCCCAAACTGCTGGGATTAGAGGCTTGAGCCACCGCACCCGGCCTTGTGACGCATCTTTCTACAGGCTGTCCAATTTGGTTACAATACCAATCCTTGGATTTTTTTTTTTTTTTAGTCATTAATTAAGTGACCCTAATCTGGTTTTCCTAGGACAGTCTCAGTTTATGCCTTTAGGGTTAGTATAGTTATTATGGTACCCCCTTTCACTTTCAAAGCCTTATTTTGGTCATGTCAATCTTGAACCTTCATGTATTGTCTATCATTTGAAATAAATTATAACAGGGATTTGGCTATGTGCCACAGTGAACAAAATCTCCAAGATGTCTAGGTTTTGGGTTTTACCCAAGTGAGATATGTTGATTGAGTGTCCATGTTACACAAGTTGGCTGATCCATGCTAGGTAAAAATGCTTCAAAACTTTTGTCTATGTATTCCAGTTACTTAGAACACAGTGTGACATTTGTGACACTGCCAGATGGAACAAGTTCAAGGGGATGGACACCTATGAAGCCACAATAAACATATCACCTCGTACCTAAGGGAATTCTGCTTTATCATGTTGTTAATCTATTGATCACACAGTTACTTTCCGTTCTTTTATGCCCGATGTAATTACTGATATACTTAGGTGTATGTCTGCCAGTTTATTATTTGCTTTCTAAGTGTTCAAGTTTTTCTTTTTCTTTTGTTTTTAGTCGGGGCCTCACTCTGTTGCCCAGGCTGGAGTGGAGTGACACAGTCATGGCTCATAGCAGCCTCAACCTCCTGAGCTCAGTGATCCTTCCACCTCAGCCTCCTGAGCAGCTGAAACTACAGGCATGCATCACCACACCTGGCTTATTTTTTTGATTTTCTGTAGAGACGAGGTCTCGCTATGTTGCCCAGGCTTGTCTCAAACTCCTGGGCCTAAGCGATTCTCTTGCCTCAGCCTCTCGAAGTGCTGGGATTACAGACATAAGCCACTGCACCTGAGTCTTGTTTGAGCTTTTCTGGGTTTCTTGTCTTCTTTTAGATTGATTTTTAATTTAATTTAATTTTTTAGAGACAAAGTCTCGCTATGTTGCCCAGGCTGGTCTCAAACTTCTGGACTCAAGCAATCCACTTGCCTCCACCTTCCAAAGTGCTGGGATTACAGGTGTGAGCCACTGCTCCCAGCCTCAGTGGCCAATATAGATTCACCCTCGTATTCCTCTTTTTGGTGCTTTCTATTTATTTCTGTACCTTCTAGCCTTCATCTGGGATTGTTTTCCTTCGAGAGTTCATTTGAGCTGGGCTCAGTGGCTCAGCCTGTAATCCCTCACCTTTGGGAGGCTGAGGTGAGTGGATTGCCTGAGCCCGCGGGTTCAAGACCCGCCTGGGCAGCGAGACCTCATCTCTACAAGAAATCAAAAAATCAGCCGGGCATGGTAGCACATGCCTGTAATTCTGGCTACTCGGAAGGCTGAGGTGGAAGGATCGCCAGAGCCCAGCAGGTCGAGGCTGCGGTGGCCGGGAGCGGCCACTGCACTCCAGTCTGGGCGACAGAGTGAGACACTGACTCAAAAAAAAAAAAAAAAAGAGTTCATTTGAACGAACTGGTTCACCATTCCCGGAGGCAGAAGTCTCTCTACACAATGGCTTAACTTCATAAATCCCTTTGACTGCTGCCTTTGAACTCAAGATTTTTCCCACCCAAGAAATGTAATGTTCAAATCACACTTTTGTCATTTTCTGAATATTGTAATTAGCTTAAGAAAAACGAAGTATACAGTATAAAATATAAGTACCGTTAGGCATCATTTTTGTTTGTTTGAGTCAAGGTCTCACTCTGTGGCCAGGCTGGGGTGCAGTGGCAGGATCACGGTTTATCATAGCCTTGCATTCCTGGACTTGGGTGATCCTCCAGCCTCAGCTTCCCAAGTAGCTGGACTATAGGCGTGCATCACCACTCCCAGCTATTTTTTGATTTTTTTGTAGAGGCTGGTCTCGAACTTCTAGGCTCAAGCAATTCTCCTGCCTCAGCCTTCCAAAGTGTTGAGATTACGTGTGTGAGCCACTACACGTGGCCAGTGGTGTTAGGTATCTTGACTGATACGTAGGTGATTCCTAAACATACCAGTGTGCAATTCGACTTTCTCACTGAAAACTTAGGGTGATGCCCAGAACTGAGCACAATAAATACTTCTTTTTTTTTTTTTTGAGTTGGAGTCTCACTCTGTCGCCCAGACTGGAATGCAGTGGCTGCTCCCGGCCACCACAACCTCGACCTGCTGGGCTCCGGCGATCCTTCCGCCTCAGCCTTCCAAGTAGCCGGAATTACAGGCACATGCTACCACGCCCGGCTGATTTTTTGATTTATTGTAGAGATGAGGTCCCGCCGCCCAGGCGGGTCTCGAACCCACGGGCTCAGGCAATTCTCTCACCTCAGCCTCCCAAAGGCACGGGATTACAGGCTGAGCCACCGAGCCCGGCAATAAATGCTTCTTTGAGAGTCTGCCCAGATATTATACTTTTATTTATAATAATATTTTACTTATTCAGTTATTATATTCATGCTTGACTACCACAAACCTTACAGTTAGCTAGCTTCATGAGCACTTTTCTTTTTTTATTTTTTAGATTACAAAAGAAAGTTTATTTAGAAAGTAGATCAGAGCAAGAGGTTGGATCCACCTCTCCAAGATTGAAGGAGGGGCCAGACAGCTTAAGGAATGTTTGATCCGTAGGCACATTGTTGAACAGGGATCCCGTGGGTACACAGGTTGTGAAGTACTAGAGAGGCTGTGTTATTTAATTCTGTGTTCCTAGAGTTTGTCACACTTCCAATTACTTAGTGGCTATTTCATATATATTTATTGAGTAAAAGGATGAGTAAATCCAATCACTTTATTTTAAGCTTAAACACAAAAATTTATACTTAAAAATACACATACGCCAGGCGCAGTAGTTCAAGCCTGTAATCCCAGCACTTGGGGAGTCTGAGGTGAGAAGATTGCCTGAGCCCAGGGGTTTGAAACTTGCCTGGACAACTTGAGACCTCGTCTCTACAATAAATCAAAAAATTAGCCAGGTGTGGTGGTGTGCGCCTGTGGTTCCAGCTACTTGGAAGGCTGAGGCGGAAGGATCGCCTGAGCCCAGCAGGTTGAGGCTGCGGTGGTAGTGAGCATGCCACTGCACTTCAACTTGGGCAACAGAGTGAGACTCCAACTCAAAAAAAAAAAATTACATATACAATTGGCAGATATGCACTTTAAAGTAAGCAAGATGTTTCTGGGCTTAAAAACAGGTCTCTGAGTATTTTTCAAAATAACTCCAGTATTTCATAGACAGTGTCATTAACAATGAAAAATGGCTAAATAAATAAAATTTAACTGTAAAAAGTCACCTAGATGGCCGGGCACAGTGGCTGGTCTATAATCACCTATAATCCCAGCACTTTGGGAAGTGGAGATGAGAAGATTGCCTGAACCCAGGACAACTTGGCAAGATCTCATCTCTACTATAGAAAAAAAATTAGCTGGGTGTGGTGGCACATGCCTATAGTTCCGGCTACTTGAGAGGCTGAGGTAGAAGGATCCCCTGAGCCCAGCAGGTTGAGGCTGCAGTGGCTGTGAGTGTACCATTGCACTCTAGCCTGGGGGACAGAGTGAGAATCCAACTCAAAAAAAAAAACCAAAACAAAAAACGTGGTTCTTGTTCACAAACTAAGGTCACATGGTTAGCAGAAAAAGATAATTGCAGATCTTCAGCTAACAAGCACAGAGTATTTTTGGTTAATAGGATTTTTTGTCCTAATGGAATTCATCAGAAAAACTTTTTTTTTTTTTTTTTGAGGCAATATCTTACTCTGTCACCCAGGCTGGAATGCAGAGATATGACCATAGCTCAGTGCAGCCTTGAACTCTTGGGCTCAAGGAATTCTCCCATCTCAGCCTCCAAAGTAGCTGAGACTACAGACATACGTCATCACGCCTGACTCAGTGCTAGGTTTTTTGTAAAGGTGGGATCTCACTATGTTGCCCAGGCTGGTCTTGAACTCCTAACCTCAAGTGATCCTCCCACCTCAGTCTTCCAAGGTGCTGGATTACAAGCATGATGAACCATACCTGGTCAGAAAAAGATTTTTTAAATATTTGGTATTATATTTTATTTTATTTTTTAAGTTTTCAAGCAGTTTATTTAGAAAGTAAATAAGAGAGAGAGAAGAAATTCACCTCCCCAAGGTAGGGGAGAGGGCCAAAGGTAAGAAAACATGGCGGCTATAGTTCTAACCGGTATTATATATATATATAATATATATATTTTTTTTTTTTTTTTTTTTTTTTTTGAGTTGGAGTCTCACTCTGTCACCCAGACTGGAGTGCAGTGGCCGCTCCCGGCCACTGCAGCCTCGACCTGCTGGGTTCCGGCGATCCTTCCGCCTCAGCCTTCCAAGCAGCTGGAATTACAAGCATGCACTACCATACCCAGCTGATTTTTTGATTTCTTGTAGAGATGAGGTCTCGCTGCCCAGGCAGGTCTCGAACCCGTGGGCTCAGGCAATCCATTCACCTCAGCCTCCCAAAGGCGCGGGATTACAGGCTGAGCCACCGAGCCCAGCGGTATTATATTTTAAAAGTGGATCAACTGACTAATACTTGTTTTCTCCATGAAGTTTTCTCCTATGCAAAAGAAGTGTGTTGAACTAAATGATTCCTATCATCTCTCGGAGCTATAGTTCTGTGAGTATAGATTGCTACTTTCTCTTTATTTTACTTATTTATTTATATAGAGGTGAGGTCTCACTATGTTGCCAGGCTGGCCTTGAACTCCTGGACTCAAGCGATCTTCCCGCCTTGGCCTCCCAAAGTGCTGGAATTATGGGCATGAGCCACGGGGCCTGGCCTTGCTATTTTCTCTGAGCATTTTATTTAGATTTAATGGTTGTTTGTTTGAGTCAGCGTCTCACTCTGTTGCCCACACTGGAGTGCAGTGGCATGCTTATGGCTACCACAGCTTCAACCTGCTAGGCTCAGACAATCCTTCCGCCTCAGTCTTCCAAATAGGTGGAAGTACAGGCGCAAGCCACCACGTCTGGCTATTTTTTTTTTTTAACTTATTGTAGAGATGAGGTCTCGCCAAGTTGCCCAGGCTGATCTCAAACCCGTGGGCTCAGGCAATCCTCTCACCTCAGCCTCCCAAAGTGCTGGAATTACAGGCGTGTGCCACCGTGCCTGACCCTAGCTGTTTTCTATTAGGGAGCTGTGGACAAGGATTCTGATCAAAGTTGGGGGTGGGAGCCTTGGTGTATTTGAAATATATATATATATATATATAATTTTTTATTAATTTTTTTTCAAATTTGGGTCTCACTCTGTTGCCTAGGCTGGAGTGCAGTGGCAAAATCATGACTTACTGCAACCTCGACCTCTTGGACTCAGATGATCCTCTTGCCTCAGCCTTTGGAGTAGCTGGGACTACAGGTGCATGCCACTGTGCCCAACTAATTTTTTAATTTTTTGTAGCTATTAGTTCTTGCTAGGTTGATGGCTCAGACAATCCTCCTGCCTCGGCCTCCTAAAGTGCTGGGATTGTGGGTATGAGCCACCACGCCCGGCTGTATTTGCTGTATGACAAATGTATCTTAAATAATAAACAAGTTCCATGATTAAGATTTAGTCCATGCAAGTTAGTTAAACTTCCAGAATGGACACATCCAGAAATTATGCATGCACTGTATCCTTTGGGTGTAAATAAGCAGGGGAAAGTACAAGTTGTTCTGAGATACCTTAACTCCCATTACTAATCACAAAAGCAATGCAAATGTTTGACTTGGGTCGCATTCCATCGTGGGGTGATGTAAGGGTTTTAGCCGAGCACAGAATAGCAATGTGATTCAGGAGAGGCCATTCTAACAGCTTGCCTCAGGTCACTCTTCACCAGCGCTTGGAACCCCAGAACATGGAACCATTTGATTTGCAAGGTTATTGTACATCTGTTTACTTTCAGCATATTTTCTAAGAGGTTAAGCCAGAAAAGCAAAGAGCAGGTTATGGTCCACTTGTCTGAGAAAAAAAATAATAAATCCCACGAGTCTTCTAGTATTTTTCCTATCACATTCAAGTAGACACGTGTGGCCACCTAGCAGGCCCTGCAAGCAGTGAGATCTCCTGACTTCTGCTTCTAGCCTGGAGTCTTCAGCTCAGATGCATGTTAGCATCTGCTGAGGAACCTTGACAAAGTTCTGATGCACAGGTCACACCTCAGATTAATTAAATTATCACTTCAGTGGTGAAAGTTGCATCAAGCTTGGTGCACAGGATGTGTGCGCACCAGCACTTTTTTTTTTTTGAGTTAGAGTATCATTATATCATTCAGGCTGGAGTACAGTGACACTATCGCAGCTCACCACAGGCTCAGTCTCTTGGGCTCAGGTGAGCCTTCCATCTCAGCCTCCTGCTTAGCTGGGACTACAGGCATGCACCACCACATCCAGCTAATTTTTCTATTTTTTTGCAGCCTGTGTTGCCCAGGCTGGTCTTGAACTCCTGGGCTCAAGAGATCCTCGTGCCTCAGCTTCCCAAAGTGAGCCACTGCGCCTGGCCAGCATCAGAATTTTTAAAACACTGCAGATAATTCCAATGTGCAGGCAAGGCTGAGGAGCCTAGAGTTGCAGGCTCAAATAAGAAAAAGAGGGATAAATAGCTTTGGATCTAGGTAGGCTTTATTTTAAAATCAGGATAAGGGGCCAGATGCGGTGGCTCAAGTCTATAATCCCAGCTCTTTGGGAAGTGGAGGTGAGAGGACTGCCTGAGCCCGCGGGATCGAGACCAGCCTGGGCAACATGGTGAGACCTCGTCTCTACAATTAAAAAAAAAAAAAAAAAAAAAATCAGCCAGGCACGGTAGTGTGCACCTATAGTTCTGGCTACTTGGAAGGCTGAGGCGGACAGATCGCTAGAGCCCAGCAGGTCAACACTGGGTGGTTGTGAGCATGCCACTGCACTCTAGCCTGGGCGATAGAGTGAGACTCCAACTCAAAAAATAAAAGTAACGATAATAATAAATAAAATAAAATCAGGATAAGGAATTTAAATTAGATGTATGGCCCTGAACAAGTCACTTATTCTCAGTCAGCCTCAGCTTCCTGATATGTAAAATGGACTGCTAACAGCTGTTGCTGATGCACTACTGCTGCTTGCCTTGTTAATGAAGCCAAACCTCCTCTCCCATTTAACCCAGAGGTGGAGGCTCCCACTTCTAGAAATACGTATATTCCTATCTTGAAAACTTTTTTTTTGAGTTGGGGGTCTCATTTTGTGGTCCAGGTTGGAGTGCAGCGGCATGACCACAACTCACCATAGCCTCAACCTCCAGGGCTCAGACAATCCTCCCATGTCAGACTCTTGAGTAGCTGGGACTACAGGTGTGAGTCACCACACACAGCTAATTTTTTAAAATTTTGATTTTTGTTTTTTGTAGTTGAGATGGATTCTTGCTGTTTCCCAGGCTAGTCTCAAATCCCTGGGCTCAAGCAATCCTCCCACCTCGGCCACCTAAAGCACTAGGATTACAGGCATGAGCCACCACGCCTGGCCCTATCTTGATAACTTTATACTCTAGAACTTGGTCTCTAACCTGTTCATGTAGATACCTTCCAGTGACTACCGCCACCACGCCCAGCTCATTTTTTGATTTATTGTAGAGATGAAGTCTCACCATATTGCCCAGGTTGATCACGAAACCCTGGGCTCAGGCGATCCTCTAGCCTCCACCTCCCAAAGTGCTGGGATTACAAGTGTGAGCCACTGCGCCCAGCTATTTGTTTATTGATCATTTACTAAACCCAAACACAAGCCGGGCATGGTAACGCATGCCTGTAATTCCGGCTACTCGGAAGACTGAGGCGGAAGGATCGCCGAAGCCCAGCAGGTCGAGGCTGCGGTGGCCGGGAGTGGCCACTGCACTCCAGTCTGGGTGACAGAGTGAGACCCCAACTCAAAAAAAAAAAAAACAAAACCTAAACCCAAACACTTTGATTCTGCACACAGAAAGTTTACAGCACAGTGGAGAAAGATGGACAACAAAAAATGTAATAAGTACCAGGACGGGAACAGACCCAGGCGTGGACGTTCCCTGTCTTCTCTGTTCTCATTAGAGCGTAACACTTGCATATCTGCTTATGTCAGAACACAAGATCATTGTTCAAGAAAGATAATAATAACAATAATAATATTATTATTATTATTTTAATTGGAGTACTCTTTCTACCTCAGCTTCCCGAGTATCTGGGCCTACAGGTGTGCTCCACCATGCTCAGCTAATTTTTTTTTTTTTGAGTGGAGTTCTTGCAATGTTGCTCAGACTGGACTCAAACCTCCTGGGCTCAGACAGTCCTCTCACCTCACCCTCCCAAAGTGCTGGCATTACAGGCATGAGCCACTACACTCAGACTAATTATTATTATTCTTATTTCTCTTTTTGTAATTATTATAATTTTAGAGACGTGGTCTAGCTATGTTGCTTAGGCTGGCCTCAAACTCCTGGGCTCAAGCGATCTTCTCCCTTCATCCTCCTGAGTAGCTGGGACAATAGATGCATCAGGCTAGAAAAAACCATTTTCATATTTTCTTCAGAGGAAAACCAGCAGGAAGAATGGCTATTGGCTATCATATACAGAGGGGTGCCAAAAAAAGTATACACAATTAAAATTGTAATATTCAATATGTACATGCCCGTCTCATGGTAATACTAGCATTCATTTGATTAACACCATCTTTTTAGTGAACGTAATTCTTCACATTGGTACAGTAATTCAATTCAATTTGGGAAAGTAACATACATAACATCTCTTAAAATGTGTATGCACTTTTTTTTTTGGCACCCCCGGTTTGTGGTGGATACTCCTGTTTTTCTCTACATGGTTACTGGCAATTTTGTTTTGACTGTTTTTCAAAGCTCACTTCCCCTTTCAAAGCTAGCGCACAGCAAGCACACCGTCAAGGCTGTTTCGTGGGGATCTTTGTGTCCCTTTGTGTTACTCAAGTGACCCCCATGCTTATCTCAGAAGCAATTTCATCTACTATGCGGAGGAGGGAGGTGTCCCTCTGGTTCTCTGAGAGCCAACTGGTCTACCGGCACCTGGCAATTTCTAGAAACACTGTACAGGTATGTAAACAAGCCGTTGTCCGAGAGAAAAGGAATTTGGGGGCCGCCCCAGCCATCAGCAAGGATGTCATCAGCCCCAGCTGATGGTGGAGCCATCAGCAAGGATGTCATCCACTGCCGTCCCGGGCTCTGCCTATCCACCGTGATGCCCTTGAAGCCTCCCTGGTGATCGATCCTTCTGGGTGTTTTTTGTGGCCACCAGCTTCTTGTTACCTACTTGGGGGGATGAAAGAGACGGATTCCTCCAGAGGCAATCAAGACGCTGTCTATGGTTCTTAGGGGTGGTCGTGGTGATGATGATATGATGGTTTTAGCACTTTGAGAATACAGAAGTAATTTGCTGCCTGTTGGACACTCTACTCATGACCAATGAGCCCTAAAGTGGTTCTGTTTCCTTCGTGGTGATCAGAACTGTATAGGATGACAGGAGAAAGAAGTTGGGTTGGGTTGGATAAACCTGTCTCCACTCACGTATCCGTCTCCTGTGCCGGTTTCTTAGGGTGCCCTCTGCTGGGCCCACCAGGGTCCTCTGATTCCAGGCAATAATCCGTGCAGATCATGCCTCAATGCTCATAAAAACTTGCCATTTCTGCAGGGTGCAGTGGCTCACACCTGTAATCCCAGTACTTTGGGAGGCAGAGGCAAAAAGATTGCCTGAGCCCAGGGGATTGAGACCAGCCTGGGCAACATAGTGAGATCCTGTCTCTACAAAAAAATTTAAAAATTATCTGGGCATGGTGGCGTGTGCCTGTAGTCTCAGTTACTCTGGAGGCTGAGGTGGGAGGATTGCCTGAGCCCAGGAGCTTGAGGCTGTGGTGAGCCGTGATTTTGCCACTGCACTCCGTCTCGGGCCACAGGGTGAGACACTGACTCAAAAAAACGAAACAAAAAGCTTACCATTTTATGTCACATCCCATCAAGATCCTAGCATTTGCTTTTCAGAGTCACAACTGATACATGCAAACTGACCCATGTCATTGTGCTCATATGTTTTATTGTGTAAATGGGGGAAAAAAGCCCAACTCTCCCTCTCCCCTCCAGATTATCTGAGTGTGCATTTCCACAGTGGCTTTATGGGCGCACGACTTCCATTTAGCATCGACCTCACTGGTGATGAATGGTGGGGATGGAGGCAGGAACCTGGAGAAGGCCATGACCTAAATTCCAAGGAGAACGTATTTTCTGCCACACCTTGTGGCCCCCTCAAGTTACACCGCATGGGCTGTTGTCTACTCCAGCTATCTGTGGGGCCATACCCGTGGCGGTAGCATTCACCTGGTCAGCAGGAGAAGAGTGACCCTCATTGTTTACTTGGAAGTATTGATGAAGAATGCTGTAAGTTCCATGGATTGTGTGATCAACATCTTTAAAAAGTTTTTTTTAATTTTAAAGACATGGGGTACAATTGAGGATTAAGTATACAAGTGGTCATCATACAGGTCAAGTTTGCGCCTCTCTTTGGTCCCCACTTTGCCTGGTTTGAGATCAGGTACCCTTATTGATGTAGGGTTCCCCTCCCCACACCCACCCAGCAGTATCCTGCTACTGCCAATCCCTTTCCATCAACATCTTTTTTTTTTTTTTTTGAGTTGGAGTCTCACTCTGTCACCCAGGCTAGAGTGCAGTGGCACGCTCACGGCCACCGCAGCCTCCACCTGCTGGACTCAGCGATCCTTCGGCCTCAGCCTTCCAAGTAGCTGGAACTACAGGCGTGTGCTACTACACCTGGCTGATTTTTTGATTTATGGTAGAGATGAGGTCTCACCAAGTTGCCCAGGCTGGTCTCGAACCCCTGGACTCAGGCAATTCTCTCATCTCGGCCTCCCAAAGGGATTAGAGCTTGAGCCACTGAACCCAGCCTTCAATCGACATCTTAAGAGAAGTTTGTTGCCTTGTTTTTGGGAAAGGCTTATCCATGAGCATGTGCACAGGGGGTACAGTCATGGCACGACCGCTACCGCCCTCTGTACTTTCTTGTCTACTGAAATCAGTTGGGCAGCTCCTGACTGGGAGTACATTTCCCAAGAACTAGTTAGCGCTGGTTTTCATAGAAGGAAATTGTGATGAAACCACTCCAGAGGATATTCTCTTGGCTGAAGATCTGCCAAAAGCTGTACTTCTAGAAAACAAAATTGCTTTCTTTTGACTCCCACCCAGTCCCTTGAAAGTCAGTGACCCTTGGGGAGTCAGTGGCAAAGGGATGATGTGTTGGGCCTGGTTGCCATTTTTGCATAAGCTTTTCTTTTCTTTTTTTTTCTGAGTCAAGGTCTCACTGTGTCACCCAGCCTGGAGTGCAGTGACACGATCATAGTTGGGACTACAGGTGCATACCACCACACCTGCTGATTTTTAAAAAATTTTTTGTGAGACCCTCACTATGTTGCCCAGATTGGTCTTGAACTCCTGGGCTCAAGCTATCCTCCCACATCAACCTCCCAAAGTGCAGGGATTACAGACATGAGCAACCACACCCAGCCCCCTTTCCTAAAATTTTTAAATGAATATTTTTTTAATCTTGAGAGTGCTATATACTTTTTACCACTCGTGTTTAATACTTAGAATATGTTTATTTCAAAAGTTAGTTTGTCAAAAATGTATTTAAAACTCAGAGAAAGTTTTCCAATAGAAAAAGTCTTTATAGCACTGAGTTTTTCAAGCAGTCCCCAAAATGTATTTAACACATACAGTATCTGGAACAGATCTGAAGCAAAAGCCTAGGTATCGGCAATTTTTTTCTCTTTTCATAAACACACTTTGATGCAAAGTGATCTGAACAAGACTGAAAAACACTATTTCTTAAAAATTGTTATTTTATTTATTTTTTAGTCAGAGTCTCACTCTGTTGTGCAGGCTGAAGTGCAGTGGCATGCTCCCGACCCCACCATGGCCTTGACCCTCTGGGCTCAGGAGATCCTTCCACCTCAGTCTTTCAAGTAGCTGGAACCACAGGCACATGCCACCACACCCGGCTAATTTTTTTAATTGTAGAGACGAGGTCTTGCCAAGTTGCCCAGGCTAGTTTTGAACCCCTGGGCTCAGGCAATCCTCTCACCTCTGCCTCCCAAAGTGCTAGGATAACAGGCATGAGCCACGGCGCCTGGTGAAAAACACGGTTGAATGAGGCTGAAGACTCTAGTTAGAGACTGAGACGCCCAACTGAGAGTCCGGGACAGGGTTGCCAGGGGGTAGAAATATATACTAAGTTGCTTGTCCAGCCCGCAATTCCCCTCTCTGCTCCCTGGTACCTCTCCCCAGTCCCCAACATTACCTTGGCAATTAGATGGCATGAAGCAGCCAGAGCTCATGGCGCCATGGTAGATCCCGAGGCCCACGAAGTATTTTGGCTGGAGAGTCTGGAACTGGGGGCAGGCACACTAGTTTGCTGGCTATTTGAAATGACAAGATCACCCGGAGCCACAGGAAGGGCGTGAAGGGTCAAGCAGGGGGCCCGTACACACAGAAAGAGAATGTAAAACACTTATAGAGAAGAGATGAGAGGCTATGGTGGGGGGGGAGATGGAGTGGGAGGAACTGTAGATGAGGGAGGGAGAAATAGAAAAGGACAGAACAAGGAAACCAGAGGAGAGAATTTTCCCTGGAGCCTATTAATTTGCTGCTGCTGTTGCCAGTCCCTCCTGTGGTCTGATTATGGTTTTTTTGTTTTGTTTCGTTTTTTTAAGTTGGGGTCTCACTCTGTCACCCAGGCTGGAGTGCAGTGGCACAATCATGGCTCACTGTAGTAGCCTCGACCTCCTGGGCTCAGGCGATCCTTCCACTTCAGCCTCCTGAGTAGCTGGCACTACCGGAGCCCACCAACATGCCAGGTCTTGCTATGTTGCCCAGTCTGATCTCGGAATCCTGGACTCAAGCAATCCTCCCACCTTGGCCCCCAGAGAGCTGGGATTACAGGTGTGAGCCACCACGCCTGGCTGATTATGTTTTCTATAAGGTATTTTTGCATCCTTCCAATAAATTCCTCTTTCTCGCTCAAGTTCACTTGAATGTGTTCTTGGGTGAGAGGACAGCCAGGAGTTTAGGAGACGTGGAGACAGAAGAGCTGCGTCTTACTCAGCTCCTGCCGCTCCAGCCTGGCTTCCTTTCTTCCATCTCTCTCTCCTCTTCCCTTTCTCTTTCCTTCCACCTGAGCTTCCTCAACACGGGATAGCTGGGGAACAAGGAAACGGTCTTTTTTCTCTCCAGATCTTGTTCCTCCTTCTTTTCTTTTTTCACCTTTAAGCGTTTTATTTTAAAATTGTGGGGTACAATTCAGAGTTAGGTATACAAATATTCATTGTGCATGTACCCTTGTTGATGAGGTGTGCACCCCTGTCCCCAGGCAGTTTCCCACTGCTGCCAATCCCACCTCCCCACCACCCCATGCCTCTGCAGTTTCCCGTTACTGTCAATCCTTTTTTTTTTTTTTTTTGAGTTGGAGTCTCACTCTGTCCCCCAGACTGGAGAGCAGTGGCCGCTCCCGGCCACCGCAGCCTCGACCTGCTGGGCTCTGGCGATCCTTCCGCCTCAGCCTTCCGAGTAGCCAGAATTACAGGCATGCGCTACCACGCCCGACTGATTTTTTGATTTATTGTAGAGATGAGGTCTCGCTTCCCAGGCGGGTCTCGAACCCGCGGGCTCAGGCAATCCACTCACCTCAGCCTCCCAAAGGTGCGGGATTACAGGCTGAGCCACCGAGCCCGGTCAATCCTTTTCTTATAGTATTACGATAGTTGTTCAAGGTCTGCTTATGAGTGAGAACATGTGATACTCAGTTCTTTGTTTCTGTGATAGATCACTCATTATTATAGACTCTAAGTCTATCCAGGTTCCTGCGAAGTTCATGATTTTGTTCTTCTTTATGGCTGCGTAATATTCAGATGGTGACTGGACAGGTCAGACTGTGAGAGTCTCCACAAAGGCAAGTGTCCATAAAGACCCTCCTCCTTTCCAGTGTTTAACTTCCTCCTCCTCTTCTCCCTTGCAAAGAGGAAGAGCTCCTTCTCTCCTTGCCCATCCCTGCTTCTCTAAGTCAACTTCTCCACCCCAAAGAAAGATGAGTGGCCAGAATGGGGAAGAGACAGGGGAGGGACATACAAGAAAGAGATTGCTGACATGAAAATATAATGCAAGGAGGATATTTACTTAAAATAGTCCATTTGGTTGGGCGTGGTGGCTTATGCCTGTAACCTCAGCACTTTTGGAGGCCGAGGAGGAAGAATTGCTTGACACCAGCCTGGCAACATAGATTCCTTCTGTGCACAAAGCAAAAAAAGATTAGCCAGGCAAAGTGGTGCATGCCTGCAGTCCTAGCTATTCAGGAGGCTGCAGCGGGAGGATCACTTGAGCTCAGGAGTTTGAGACTGCAGTGAGCTATGATTGCAGCACTTTGGGAGGCGGAGGCGAGAGGGTTGCCTGAGCCCAAGGGTTCAAGACCAGCCCAGGCAACTTGGCAAGACCTCGTTTCTATAGTAAATCAAAAATTTGCCAGGTGTGGTGGTGCATGCCTGTAGGTTCAGCTGCTTGGAAGGCTGAGACAGATGGATCGCCTGAGCCCAGCAGGTCAAGGCTGCAGTGGCCATGAGCGTGCCACTGCGTTCCAGCCTGGGCAACAGAGTGAATCTCCAATTCAAAACAAACAAGCAAACAAACAAAAAATGTGTATTGCTCCCTTTGAATTTAACCTTGTATAATGCTTATGTAATGCTTTACTTGATGAAACACTTCTCTGGTTCCGTCATTTTCAATTATGCTAACCAGAGCTTTACAAATTAGGAGCTCTCCACTGAGCTGAAAGAAAAGAATTGCAGGTGAAGAATAAAGGTCTAGATTTGTTATTAACCTGAAATCTAATGGGCATTACATAAGAGTTACATCTTTCAATCATAAAAGTCCTCGTTATGTTGAAAGGGCTGAGCTAAAAAATGCTCCAGGGTAGGCCTGGATTATTTTTATGAAGACCCTGATTGAGTTGTAAACTCACCAGATCCAGGCAGACAACATATTTGCCTTAATCGACCTATGGTAGGTTTTCCTTTCTGCATTCGCCTGAGAATGGGAGAGAAGTCATTTGCTGTGGACTGACAGAGGAAGGCCACTTTGATTCCAGCTCAGCTCTGCTGCTCCCTGGGCTAGTGATAGGAGTTTTTGTGAGTCACACTTTCTCTGGGTCTGAATTTTCTCACTTTTATAAAATGCGAAATCCTGTTTTCAAACAAAGCTCCAATATGTACATTTGATGAAAGGAGACTGCCCAGAAGAGGGTGGGCCAGGGAGGGCCCACGAGGCCAGAATTCCTTTCCTTCTGCTCCCCTTCCCCTTGAGCTGATACCTGCCCCACACCACGAACCTGCCTCACCCCAGCTGCCTACACTCAGAGAACTTGGGACTTGAATGGCCCCTCAGGGCTCTGCTGAGCACACCTGGACATCTCTTGCCCAAACAATCTCCATAATTGCTTCAAGCCTGATAATTCTATGATTCTATGAGGTTTCTGAGGAAAACTCTATAGGAGAAGAGGAAATATAACCTGTGCACCAATCAATGTTTATGAAGGTTCTCTGATGGCTATGACACTTATGATTAAAGGGGCAGATGGTGTGGGAATCAGATTGTCATTGAAGCCGCCATTTTAGTTGCTGGAAATCACTTTGTATGTGTGTGTTAAAATTAGAAGATCCTCTGCGTGTGGCGGTTCACACCTGTAATCCCAACACTTGGAAGGCTGAGGTGGGAGGATCGCTTGAAGCCAGGAGTTCAAGACCAGCCTAGGCAACCTAGTGAGACTTTATTTCTACACAAAATAAAAAAAATTAACTGGGCATGGTGGCACATGCTTGTAGTCCCAGCTACTCAGGAGGCTGAGGTGGAAGGATCGCCTGAGTACAGGACGTCGAGGCTGAGGTGAGCCTTTTACTGCACTCACACTCCAGCCTGGGTGACAGAGTGAGACTCCAACTCAAAAGAATAAAATAAAATAAAATAATAAAATTAGAAGATCCCTCAGATCCCATATGTCGATATTTGCATATTTATGGAATTTTAGAGAAAAGAAATGTGCTTATCAAAAAACGGTTGAAATTGACTTTTCAGTCAAAGCAAAGTGCTCTAACTTGGTGTACAAATATGCCCCTTCTTCTAAGTACTCTGCACCAGTGAAGAAGGTAAGTTCTTAGCGTTTTGGTGGTCGTGAGTGGGGCCTGTGCCCTGGTGCCAAGGTCGCCTTCCAGCCCATCCTTCCCCTGCAAATAGGAAGGGCTGGCAGGTGAGAATTCTGCTTTTTTTTTGAGTTGGAGTTTCACTCGGTTGCCCAGACTGGAGTGCAGTGGCCACTCCCAACCACCGCAGCCTCGCCCTGCTGGGCTCCGGCGATCCTTCCGCCTCAGCCTTCCGAGTAGCCGGAACTACAGGCGCGTGCTACCACGCCCGGTTGATTTTTTGATTTATTGTAGAGATGAGGTCTCGCTGCCCAGGCGGGTCTCGAACCCGCGGGCTCAGGCAATCCACTCACCTCAGCCTCCCAAAGGCGCGGGATTATAGGCTGAGCCACCGAGCCTGGCTCCAGAATTCTGCTTTTAACAGAAAAGAATCTCATCCGGATGGCAAGATTCTTTTTAGGCTTTACCTCAAAGCAAGGACCAGTGTGGAAGCTAACACAGCTGAGCTTCATGAACGCTTAAAAAGAATCTTGTAGTTTGAAGTGTGTTCCTCAAAAGCTCTTATGAGGACGGGCAAGATAGCTCATGCCTATAATCCTATCACTTTGGAAGACTGAGGTGGAAGGCTCTCTGAAGGTCAGGACTTCATGACCATCCTGGGCAACATAGTAAGGCTCCATCTCTACCAAAAAAAAAAAAAAATCAGGTGTTACAAGAAATTTACTTATTATGACCATCTTTAGCCGATCTCATTTTTTAAAAAAATTAACTTATCATAGGTACTATTTCCTGTTAAAAAAATCTTAGTAATAAAAAAAGTTTTGGGTTTTTTTTTGAGTTGGAGTCTCACTCTGTCGCCCAGACTGGAGTGCAGTGGCCCCTCCCGGCCACCGCAGCCTCGACCCGCTGGGCTCCGGCGATCCTTCCACCTCAGCCTTCCGAGGAGCCGGAATTACAGGGACGCACTACCATGCCCAGCTGATTTTTTGATTTATTGTAGAGATGAGGTCTCGCCAAGTTTCCTAGGCAGGTCTCGAACCTGCGGGCTCCAGGCAATCCACTCACCTCATCCTTCCAGAGCGCGGGTTTACAGGCTGAGCCACCAAGCCCAGCATAAAAAAAGTTTTTAGCAACAAGCAAGGACAATTTAGTGGCAGGGTAAGTATAATATTTAAAGCACTTTTATTAGTTTCTGATAACTTTTTTTTTTAGTTGGATTCTCACTCGGTCACCCAGGCTGGAGTACAGTGGCACACTCATGGCCACCGCAGCCTCCACCTGCTGGGCTTCAGCGATCCTTCTACCTCAGTCTTCCAAGTAGCCAGAACTACAGGTGTGCACTACCACGCCCAGCTAATTTTTTGATTGATGGTAGAGATGAGGTCTCGCCAAGTTGCCCAGGCGGGTCTCGAACCCGTGGGTTCAGGCAATCCACTCACCTCAGCCTCCCAAGGCATGGGATTACAGGCTGAGCCACCGAGCCCGGCTAGGACAGTATCTTTATTTCAAGCCCGGGATATCTGGAAGTGAGCATAAAAGCTGCAGTGATGTAGCTGGTACTACATAGCCGATTGTGTGAGTTGGATACATAGGGTAACTCTGCTGGACTTACGAATGTACTCTCGGAATGGAACTCGTTGGTATGCAGGGGACTTACTGTATCAGGAAAGAATGGGAGTGGGGGACACCTGGTACTATCAGGACTGTCCAGAACATTGATAATCTGAGCTAGTGGGGTCAGAGGACAGAGAGGAGATGGGATGAATTTGAGAAACAGACTTAACAAAATGGGAGCTGGGGTGAATGCAAACGTCAGAGATGACGTCAGTTCTTTAGCTTGGATGAGTAGGGAGACAGTGATCCTACTCACTCAAGGCAGCCCCGGACACAGGAAGAACAATTTGCCGAAGAAAGAAGAGTTTGGTTTTTGGAATGCTGATTTTCAGGTGACCGAGGAACACCCAAGAAGTGCTGAGCTTTCTTGTGGACAGAAACGCAGCCTCAAGCTCTCGAAGATCGGAAAAGAGATGGCTAAATTGTGGAGTAGTGCCAGTGTATGGAGGTCCCGGTAGAAGCCTGTATGAAAGTAAGAGAGATGGCTGGGCAGTGGCTCGCGCCTGTAATCCCAAGCACTTTGGGAGGCCAAGGCAGGAGGATTGTTTGAGGCCAGGAATTTGAGATCAGCTTGGGCAATATAGCGAGACCTTGTCTCTGTAAAAAATAACAAGAATTAGCCAGGTGTGGTGACACACCTGTAGTCCCAGCTACTCAGGTGGCTGAGACGGGAGGACCACCTGAGCCCAGGAAGTTGAGGCTGCCATGAGCCTCAACTCATAATCACGCCATTGCACTCCAGCCTGGACAACAGAGTGAGACTGGGTCTTTAAAAAAAAAAAAAAAAAAAAAGAAGCAAGAGGGAACAGAGCACTAAGCATGGAAGTTAAGAGCCTCTTAAATTTTAGCACCCAACCAAAGGAGAGACTGAACAGAAGGAAAACAACACCAGGGCGAGGCTCTGAGTCACAACCGCACAGTCACAGCAGGTGTTTGTTTTTTTTCCCTGCAGTCAGGGTCTCATTGTATTGCCCAGGCTGGAGTTCTGTGGCACAGTCACAGCTCACCACAGCCTTGACCTCTTGGGTTCAGGAGATCCTTCCGCCTCAGCATCCCCAGTAGTTCCACTATAGGTGCGTGCCACTGCATCTGGCTAATTCTTTGGACTTTTTATAGAAACGAGGTCTCATTGTGGTGCCCAGGCTGACCTAGAATTCCTGGGTTCAAGCGATCCTCTCGCCTCCGCCTCCCAAAGTGCTGGGATTACAGGCGTGAACCCCCGTGCCCAGCCCACAGCAGGCGCTTTAAACAATGCGGTGGTGAGGACCAGGAGGAGCTTGTCAACTTTCTAAGACAGATGTCTCCTGGAGGCCTTTTGGAACAGTCTAGCAGAGCAGTAGGAGTGGAGGCCAGGTGATGGTGAATGAAAGGAGGCCTGGATGTGGAAACATCAGACATCGCTCTTCTTTCTAGAAACGTTCCAAAATGGCTGAAAATGGAAAGAGATGGGGAGAGGAAGGACTCTCTCAGGAAGAAGAAACATTTGGAAATGACTGTCAGGATCCGGGGCGGGTTCAGTTAAGGGGAAGGCCTTGAAGCTGGGAAAGCCTGGCGTGCCAGTGGAGTCGACTCTCTAATGAGCTGCGGGGTGCAGACAAAGACTCTTTTTCCAATGCTTGTGTTGGCAGCTACAGCACTTGGGCCTAAGGGTTCCACAGAGGACGTCCCTTCGGTGCTGACCGAAGGAACACACTCACCCGCAAGAGGGGTGTAGACTTTCACATGCACTTAATGTGGACTTATTGGACACCCCCACTCACCTGAAAAGAAACACGGTTTCAAATATTTGAAGTTAAATGAGCTTAATGTGGGGAAGCTGATGTCAAAAAGACCATTTTAGAGGCCAAATATCAGCTTTTACATTGTTTTAATTCTATGAAAATCCCAAAGGATATGTATTTGAGGTATAGACCAAGTATTAAAATTTTCTTCTTTGTTTTGTTAAATAATGGTAAGGAAAATAAACCATTTCTCATGGAGAAAACAATTCTTTTCAGATTGTGTGGCTACTCGTTGCCTCATTCCTACTTTTCTTTCTTTCTTTTTTTTTTTGAACTGGTGTCTCACTCTGTCAACCAGGCTGCAGTGCAGTGACACGCTCACAGCCACTGCAGCCTCGACCTGCTGGGCTCAGGCGATCCTTCTGTCTCAGCCTTCCAAGCAGCTGAACCTACAGGTGTGCACCACCTCTCCTGGCTAATTTTTGATTTTTATTGTAGAGATGAGGTCTCACCAAGTTGCCTAGGCTGGTCTCGAACCTAAGGGCTCCCAAAGTGGTGGGATTATAGATGTGAGCCACAGCGCCTGGCTATTCCTACTTTTTTTTTCATTCACTTCATATGGTAAGGCAAGGATGCTTTTTTCCAGGGATCTGGATTGAGAAATAAGACCAGATAGGTACAAGCATCCAGAAAAATATGTGATAATTTTTCCAGGCTTGTGCAATCCTCATGAGGAATAATAGGCATTGAATGCACTGGGTGAAACAGGTATCCTGAAAATAGTCTAGAATATTCATTTACATCCATGCCCCCTCTGCAGGCTCATTGCCGCTGATTCCCCAAAGTTTGGTCATACAATTATACAGAGTCAGCCCACTGGCAGTCTTACTTGACCAGGAAATTTTTTTTTTTTTTTTTTGAGTTGGAGTCTCACTCCGTCGCCCAGACTGGAGTGCAGTGGCCGCTCCCGGCCACCGCAGCCTCGCCTGCTGGGCTCCGGTGATCCTTCCGCCTCAGCCTTCCGAGTAGCAGGAATTACAGACATGCGCTACCACGCCCAGCTGATTTTTTGATTTATTGTAGAGATGAGGTCTCGCTGCCCAGGCGGGTCACGAACCAGGCGGACTCAGGCGACCAGGAAATTTTTAGTGATTGATTGAGTCAGATTCTCACTCTGTGGCCCAGGCTGGAGTGCAGCGGCATGCTCATGGCCACCACAACGTCAACCTGCTGGGCTCAGGTGATCCTCCTTCCTCAGCCTTCCAAGTAGCTGGAACTACAGGCATGTGCCACCATGCCCAGCTAATTTTTTGATTTATTGTAGAGATGAGGTCTTGCCAATTTGCCCGGGCTGGTCTTGAACCCCTAGGCTCAGCCAATCCTCTCACCTCCACCTCCCAAAGTACTAGGATTACAGGAGTGAGTCACCGTACCCAGCGACCAGGAAATTTAAATCATGAAAGGTGAACTGGTTCCATTCTCCATTTGACTCAGACCCACGCTGTGACATCGTCCAGTGTGGGAACAGGCAGTCGCACGTGTCTATGTTACTGCTCTCCAAGCCATAAATGTCATCACCGCGTCACCTTTCCCTCACTGCAAGTGTCTCAGGGAACTCCAGCTCCAGGATTTCTGGTGGAACATGCCCTCTGATGTGCTCAGGTGCACAAAGGAACAACGAAAGTACATTGTGATGAGGGACAGCCATGCATGACATGGCTACTGCATTCTCTCTACTGTGGTGACAGTGTGTCATGGGCTACCACGCATCGATAGGTTTTGTGGTGCAGAGTAACCTAATAAATAGCAGCAGGTGGAAGCTGGAGTCTCTTTGGAGAGCTGATGACCCCACAACTTGGGGAGACTCTCCCACATGGGGACCTGGGCCTTCTTCAGAGATAGTGAACAAATGCCACAGGGAAACTAATAGCAAGAAAGCCCGCGGCCAGGGCTTCGGGCTGTTCTTTTGACTGTACTGTTTGGGAGCTGAATCTTATTCAAGTCTGTTGTCTTTTTTTTTTTTTCCCAAGCCAAGCAAACTCACAATTTTTGTTTTTATCTGAAATGAGAGCTCTGCACAGTACTCGGACTAGCCAACACAGTAAGTGGGTATTTCTGGTCCTTACCACCTTCCAAGGACTTTTTTTTTTTAAATGTCTTGCTTTCTTTTTTTCTTTTCTTCTTCTTTTTTTTTTGAATTGGAGTCTCATTCTGTTGCCCAGGCTGAAGTGCAGTGGCACACTCCTGGCCACTGCAGCCTCAACCTGCTGGGCTCAGGCGATCCTTCCACCTCAGCCTTCCGAGTAGCCGGAACCACAGGCACGCGCTATCACACCTGGCTAATTTTTTGATTTATTGTAGAGGTGAGGTCTCGCCAAGTTGCCCAGGCTGGTCTGGAACCTGTGAGCTCAGGCAATCCTCTCACCTTGGCCTCCCAAAGTTCTGGGATTATAGGCGTAAGCCACTGTGCCTGGCTTTTTTTTTTTTTTTTTGAGACAGGGTCTCACTATGTTGCCCAGGCTGGAGTGCAGTGAGTGGCTATTCACAGGCATGATTCCATTACAGATCAGCATGGAAGTTTTGATTAACTGCTTCCACCCCTCCTTAGACAACCGGGGTCCTCTATTCTCACGAGGTCATCATATTGATGCCTCATTTAGTGCAGACCCACGATCGGCATAGAGTGTACAGTCCAGAACTCCTGGATTCAAGCGATCTTCCCACTCCAGCCTCCTGAGTAGCAGGGACTATAGGTACACACCAATGTGCCCAGCCAGGGCACTAATCTATCCTTGAGGTCTCACCCTCAAGACCTCATCTGAATCTATTTATCTCCCAAAAGGCCCATCTATAAATACCATTTGATGGCAGGTGAGGTCTTCAACATATGAACTTGGGAGAACACAGTCCGTGTATGAAAAGGAGTACTCATGGGGCTGCTGCTTCTGTGTCTCTCTCTCTCTCTCTCTCTCTCTCTTTTTTGAGACAAGGTCTCATTTTGTCACCCAGTCTGGAGTACAATGGCATGACCACAATGATCATGGCTCACAGCAGCCTCAACCTTTTGGGCTCAGGTAATCCTCCTGCCTCAGCCTCCCAAGCAGCTGGGACTACAGGTACAGGCCACCATGCCTGACTACTTTTTTTATTTTTTGGAGAGATGGAGTCTTGCTGTAGTGCCCAGGCTGATCTTGAACTCCGGGCTCAAGTGATTCTCTCGCCTTAGCCTCCCAAAGTGTTGGGATTACAGGCCTGAGCCACCGTGCCTGGTGTGGGTATTCATTTAAAAGCAATAGTGCATGTTTGTGGGGTTTGTCCATGTGCCGGTCTCTGTTGTCACTTGAAGATGACCTAACCAAACACAGGTTTGAAGATTAAAAATGCATATCTATCCACATTATTATCCTATATAAAATCCTTTAACCTTAGTTCTCCTTGCCTTTCACATATAGCCTGTCGCACTTCGCCTGGCCCCGGGCGCTGCATGATGCGGGCCTGGCCTGCTTCTCTGGGCCCAGCTTGTGCTGCGCTCCTGCCGCCTCTCGGGGTCTGGCTGCTGTGGTTCTGTCTGGGGAGGGGTTTCCTCCACTCTGGGACTCCTCTGCATAGTCCCTGCCCCTTTAGGCCTCACCAAAAATGTCGCTCCTCAAAGAGACCTCCAGTGAGATGCCTGGTGAGAAACCGAGTCCCCCCAGTACAGCTCAGCACTTCCACTTGGCTTCTTCACGGTTGGGAATCATAGACTTATGTGGAGTTGCCTGTCAATGGCCTTTTCCCTCACCTACTTACAGTCTGTAAGCCCCATCATTACAAAGTCAGGGTTTTTACTCTTTTTTTTGAGTTGGAGTCTCACTCTGTTGCCCAGGCTGGAATACGGTGGCACGCTCCTGGCCACTTCAGCCTCGACCTGCTGGGCTCTGGCGATCCTTCCACTTCAGCCTTCCAAGTAGCCGTAACTACAGGCATGTGCTACCACACCCGGCTAGTTTTTGATTTATTGTAGAGACGAGGTCTTACCAGGTTGCTCGGGCTGGTCTCGAACCTGTAGGCTCAGACAATCCACTCACCTCAGCCTCCCAAAGTGCTGGGATTACAGGCTGAGCCACTAAGCCCGGCCAAGACACACAGGTTCTATCCAGTTATACAGCTATTCTTAGCCAAAACTGCTCTATCATTTTTAACACAGGACTTTGATATCGATTTTTCCTCCCCCTTTTTTAAGAGGCAGGGTCTTGCTCTGTTACCTAGGCTAGAGTGGAGCAGTCGTAACTCACTGCGGCCTTGACCTCCTGGGATTAAGGGATCCTCCTGTGTCAGCCTCCTGAGTAGCTGGGACCACAGGCACGCACCACCATGCCCAACTAATTTTTGTATATTTTTTTGTAGAGTCAGTATCTCACTATGTTGCCCATGCTCTTCGTGAACTCCTGGCCTCAAGATCTTCCCTCCTTGGCCTCCCAAAGTGCTGGAATTGCAGGAACAAATCACAGCACATGGCCAACAGATTTTATTTATTTATTTATTTTATTATTTTTTTTTTTTGAGTTGGAGTCTCACTCTGTTGCCCAGACTGGAGTGCAGTGGCCGCTCCCGGCCACCGCAGCCTCGACCTGCCGGGCTCTGGCAATCCTTCCGCCTCAGACTTCCGAGTAGCCGGAATTACAGGCGCGCGCTACCATGCCCAGCTGATTTTTTTGATTTATTGTAGAGATGAGGTCTCGCTGCCCAGGCGGGTCTCGAACCCGCGGGCTCAGGCAATCCACTCACCTCAGCCTCCCAAAGGCGCGGGATTACAGGCTGAGCCACTGAGCCCGGCTCGGCCAACAGATTTTAAAGCCCCAAATAATATTTTGTTTTAACAACAACAATTATTATTATTACTAACAACCACAAAAAGCCTGGCCTCTAAATCCAAGTGTTTTTAGTCAAAATACAAACAATGAAGTAGCCAATCATAATAGGAGGCATTTGGAGGACCAAGACTGAGATGACTGGTTATAACATCAAAGCAAATTGAGCGTCAAAACAAGGTATCTCAATCCAGATCAGGGATTAGCAATCTATACAGGCCCCTCAGGCCAAACTGGCCCGTCTGCCAGTTTTTTGTTTTTGAGTCAGTCTTACTCTGTCACCCAGGTTGGAGTGCAGTGGAACAATCACAGCTCACCACAGCCATGATCTTTTGAGCTCAAGTAATCCTATGGTCTCAGTCTCCCAAGTAGTTGGGACTACAGGTGGGTACCACCCCACCCAGCTATTTTTCAAAATTCATTGTAGAGATAAGGTCTTGCCAAAGTTGCCTGGGCTGGTCTCGAACCCCTGGGCTCAGGCGGTCCTCTCGACTCTGCCTGCAAGTGTGCTGGGATTATAGGTGAGCCACAATGCACCAGGCCAGTCTGCTGTTTTGACCTAGGGCCCGTGAGTTAAGAATGGGTGCAGTGGCTCAAGCCTGTAATCCCAGCACTTTGGGAGGCTGAGGTGGGTGGGTGGCCTGAGCCCACGGGTTTGAGAACAGCCTGGGCAACTTGGCAAGAATTTATCTCTACCATAAATCAAAAAATTAGCGGGCGTGGTAGCACGCACCTGTAGTTCCGGCTACTTGGAAGGCTGAGGTGGAGGGATCGCCTGAGCCCAGCAAGTCGATGCTGGGGTGGCCGTGAGTGTGCCACTGCACTCCAGCCTGGGCAAGGGAGTGAGACTCCAACTCAAAAAAAAAAAAAAAAGAAAGAAAGAAAGAAAAAAGAGTGGTGTTTCATTTGTAAATGGTTGAAAAACAGTCAATAGAAAATATTTTGTGCTGTGTATAAGTTATAGGAAATACAATTTCATATAGTGTATAGATTGTCTATGTCTACTTTTATACTCCCATGGTAGAGTTAAGTAATTGCAACAGACGGTCAAAGTTCTTTGACTGTCATCCTCAGTAATATATTTTACATCAAGAGCTTGATATTCACAGAGACCCATAACTGAAAAGTTTCACAGCACAATACTTACTCTGTTTTAATGTGCTCTGCTGTGTTCTGCTCTACTCTATTTCATTTAACAATATTTTAAATGTTATTTCTTGGACTGGGCACAGTGTCCAACACATGTAATCCCAGCAGTTTGGGAGGTAGAGGAGGGAGGATTGCTTGAGCCCAGGAGTTCAAGACCAGACTGGGCAACATCGCGAGAACCAGTGTCAACAAAAAAAAAAAAAAAAATTTTTTTTTTTTTGAGTTGGAGTCTCACTCGGTCGCCCAGACTGGAGTGCAGTGGCTGCTCCCGGCCACCGCAGCCTCGACCTGCTGGGCTCTGGCGATCCTTCCACCTCAGCCTTCCGAGTAGCCGGAATTACAGGCATGCACTACCACGCCCGGCTGATTTTTTGATTTATTGTAGAGATGAGGTCTCGCTGCCCAGGCGGGTCTCGAACCTGCGGGCTCAGGCAATCCACTCACCTCAGCCTCCCAAAGGTGCGGGATTACAGGCTGAGCCACCGAGCCCGGCTCAAAATTTTTTTTTTGAGTGGAGTCTTACTCTGTCACCCAGGCTGGAGTGTAGTGGCACACTCACAGCTACCGTAGCCTTGACCTGCTGGCCTCCGGTGATCCTTCCACCTCAGCCTTCCTAGTAGCTGGAACTATAGATGTGCACCACCACATTCAGCTAATTTTTTATTTATTGTAGAGACGAGGCCTTCCCAAGTTGCCTAGGCTGGTCTCAAACCCGTGGGCTCAGGCAATCCTCTTGCCTCAGCCTCCCAAAGTGCTGGGATTACAGGCGTGAGCCACCACGCCTGGGGACAAAGAAATTAAAAAATTAGCCTAGCATGTCATCACGCACCCGTAGTTCAGTAACTCAGGAGGCTGAGGCAGAAAGATCTCGTGAGTCCAGGAGGTCGAGGCTGCTGTAAGCTGTGATCATGCCACTGTCCTCCAGCCTGAGTGACAGAGTGAAACCCTGACAATAAATAAATAAGCAAATGAATGAATAAATAAATAAATAAATCGTATTTCTGATTCTGCCCCACTGATGATTGCTACTGGCAGTTTGAAAAACATTAATTTGGATTTGTTTTTCAATCCTTGTTGCATAATAAATCACGTAAGAAGTCCTTTAAAAATGCTATGTCCCACCTGGACCAGTCAAATCAAAATCTCTAGATACCTGGGTATTAGTCTTCAAAACTTGCAAATAACTGGGTGCGGTGGCTAGTGCCTGTAATCCCAGGTCTTTAGGAGTCTGAGGTGAAAGGATTGCCTGAGCCTGTAGATTCGAGACCAGACTGGGCAACTTGGCGAGACCTCATCTCTACAATAAATCAAAAATTAGCCGGGCGTGGTAGCGTGCGCCTGTAGTTTCAGCTACTTGAAAGGCTGAGGCTGCGGTGGCCATGAACATGCCATTGCACTCCAGCCCGGGTGACAGAGTGAGACTCCAACTAAAAACAAAAACAAAAACAAAAACCCTGCAAGTAAACAGTCAGTCTCTTAGGGTGCTCTTACTGAGCAGCTGAAAATGAATCCCCTCACAACTCAAAGCCTGGTCCTCAGAGCAGCAGCATCTGTACCACCTGGGAGTTTGTGAGAAATGCAGAGTCTGAGCCGGGCACGGTGACTCACCCTATAATCCTGGCACTTTGGGAGGTTGAGGTGGGAAGATTGTTTGAGTCCAGGAGATTGAGACCAGCCTGGGCAACATAGCGAGACTATGTCCCTACAAATAATGGTGATACGAAGAAGAAGAAGAAGAAGAGGAAGAGGAAGAAGCAGCATCTGGGTGTGGTGGCGTGTACATGTAGGAGCCTGAGATGGGAGGATCACTTGAGCCCAGGAGTTTAAAGCTGCAGTGGGCTATTATCACGCCACTGCACTCTAGTCTGGGTGACACAGTAAGATCCTGTCTCGAAGGAAGGAAGGAAGGAAGGAAGGAAGGAAGGAAGGAAAGAAGGAAGAAGGAAGGAAGGAAGGAAAAGAGAGAGAGAAAGAGAGAGAGAAATAAAGAAATGCAGACTCCTAGGCCCCAATGTAGACCTACAGAATCAGATCATACTTTTAGCAATTTCCCAGCTTACTTACATGTACGAAGTCTGACAATTAAGTTCATGGACTCATCCTAGAGAAAGTGCTACATACCTCATTGCTGAATATCACTATGGTCACCTTCAAAATACTCCCCATGGGAAGCTATGCACCCACTCCAGTACCTAGCCCATCCATCAAAGCAATTTTGGAACTCTTTTTTCTGGAATCAGAGCTGTCGTCATATTACCCTTGATGTCCTGAGTGTCATCAAAATGTCTTCCTTTCAATATTTCTTTTATCTTCAGGTAAAGAAAAAGTCATTGGGGGCCAGATCAGAGGAGTAGGGAGGATGTTCCAGTACAGTTATTTGTTTACTGGTTAAAAACTCCATCACAGACAGAACCGTGTGAGCGGATGCATTGTGATACAAGAGCTCCGTTGGGATCACTTTGCACACACTTTCTCATGCTAAGATTTTTCAGCTAAGATTTTCCTGTTTCTGTATTGATGTTTACTTGGTCTGCTATGCTTCTCACATAAAATTGTTAGCCGACAATTTTGATGCACAATTCGATGAACGTTTGCAATGTTTTCGTCAGTTCTGCTCATTACTGGCCGCCCTGACCTCTCTTCATCAGTGACGCCTTTTCTCTTCGCAGGAAAACATTTAATCCATTTGTGTACGGCCATTTTCTTCATGGCATTATCCTCATAAACTTGGACTAACATGTCTCTGATTTCAATTCCACTCTTGCCAAGTTCAACAAGAAATTTAATGTTTGTTCATCGCTCTAATTCAAACTCCAATATTCTTGTAATGACAGCTCTGATGGTCATTTCAGAAAAAGAGTTCCAAAATAGCTTTGATGGGTGGACTAGGTGTTGGCATTGGCACATAGCTTCCCAAGGAGAGTAATTTGAAGGGGCTATAGTGATATTCAGCAAGAAGATAGGCAGCACTTTTTCTAGGATAAGTTTGTGCACTTAATCATCAGACGTCATTATACATACATTAAATTGTGAGAAACACTGACCCCAGCCAAGTTCAAGTGTGATTAAGCCCTGCAGCACTGGATGCTTCTCTCTGTCCAGTTCCAACATATTTGCCTCTGGTTGGAATTGGACTTGGACCAGCAAGAGCAAAACATGAGATGGCAAAGATGAAAGCCATCTCTTCAGGATGCCAGTTTCTACCTGTGGGAGCCATCCTGCTCTTAAAAAGGGGCGGCAGACAGAACTGGTTCAGGAACACAGCATGGGTGTGAATACCCTGGACCCCTCAGTTGGGTCTCAGAGCTGCCAGTCCGCCCTCCCCTCCCCCCTACCCTGGTGGCATCCACCACGCAGCTTTGTGGGTCTCAACACTTCCACCCAGGCCAGACCCAGGCTGGCGTCTAGGAATCCGAGTAAGGCTGTCTATCAACTCCTTGATGGGAAACACCCATGTGTGGGAAGTCAGTGCTGTCTGGAGCACATCGTCCCAGTGGGATCAAAGGCAGGGTCAGTTTCCTGTGGTGTCAGTCACCTGGAGCCACACTGGGCTGAGGTCTCCGCAGCCCACACCAGGGCCTTGGCACTGACCTTGGGCTAAAAAGTTTCCCTCCGTGGTTCCCACAGGCCCTTCTGAGTGTGGTCACAGTGTTTCTACATGCTGGCTTTATTCTCCATGGGCTTGAGCAATTCTTTTGGTGCTGCTGTCAACTCTGGCAGTACTGGTTAGAGACCACAACTTCTAGTCAGGATTTCGGCTGTTTTTTTTTTGGTAGAGGGAGAGGCTGTGAAGGACAGGGCCTGAATCTAGAAACCAGTCCTGAAGAAACGGAATCAAGTAACACCACGCCTAGATAAGAGTATTAAAAGCATCACTTTCTTCTTTTCTTTTTTACCTTTTTTTTTTTTTGAGTCGGGGTTTCACTCTATCACTCAAATTGGAATGCAATGATACAACCACAGCTCACCACAGCCTCTACCTCCTGGGCTCAGGCTCCCAGGTAGCTAGGACTGCAGGTGTGTGCTGCCATGCCTGTTTAATTTTTTAATTTTATTTTTCTAGAGACGAGGTCTCACTGTGTTACCTAGACTGGTCTTGAACTCCTGGCCTCAAGAGATCTTCCTGCTTCTGCCTCCCAAAGATCTGGGATTACAGGTATAAGCCACCAAACCTGGCACTTTCTTCTTTTATTTTTGAGTTGGAGTCTCACTCTATTGCTCAAGCTGGAGTGCAGTGGCATGCTCACAGCCACCTCAGCTTCCACCTGCTGGGCTCAGGTGATCCTTCAGCCTCAGCCTTCCAAGTAACTGAAACTACAGGCATGTGCCACCATGTCCAACTAATTTTTTGATTAATTGTAGAGACGAGATCTCGCCAAGTTGCCCAGACTGGTCTTGAACCCGTGGGCTCAGGCAATCTTCTCACTTTGGCCTTCCTAAGTGCTGGGATTATAGGCGTGAGCCACCATGCACGCACGGCTGACTTTCTTCTTTTCTTCACAGCTTCCTTCCAAGCAAATAAACAAATGATAAGAAATCAACATGAAAACCAGATCTAATTTTATTTTTTACTTATTTGCTTATTGACTTTATTTATTTATTTACTTATTTATTTACTGTGGAGAAGAAGTCTTACTATGTTGCCCAGGCTAGTCTCAAATGCCTGGCCTTAAAGCCATTCTCCTGCTTCAGCATACCAGAGTGCTGGGATCATGGGGTGTGAGCGCCCACGTCTGGACCCAGATCTAATTTTAAACAACCACATCTTAACCTGTCTAGAGAGATTTCCATACTTTCTTTTGGATGTTATTGCTCTCGCAGTCCTTCTGATAAGAGAACGTGTTTTCCAGGGCAGCAGTTCTCAAAGTGTGGTACCCTGGCCAGGAGATTCCCCATCATGTAGAAACTTCTTAGAAATGCACATTCTCAGCCGGGCTCGGTGGCTCAGCCTGTAATCCCGCGCCTTTGGGAGGCTGAGGTGAGTGGATTGCCTGAGCCCGCGGGTTTGAGATCCCCCTGGACAACTTGGCGAGAGCTCATCTCCACAATAAATCAAAAATGAGCCGGGTGTGGTAGCACGCACCTGTAGTTCCAGCTACTCGGAAGGCTGAGGTGGAAGAATCGCCAGAGCCCAGCAGGTCGAGGCTGTGGTGGCCGGGAGCGGCCACTGCACTCTAGTCTGGGCAACAAAGTGAGACTCCAACTCAAAAAAAAAAAAAAAAAAGAAAGAAAGAAAGAAATGCACATTCTCAGGCCCCATCCCAGCCCTACTGGATGAGAAGCTGGGGACTGGAGCCAGCTTCCCAAGTGATTTGGAGGCTAACATTGGAGGACCTCTGTTCTAGTCATACCAGCTACAGTTTAAGCTGACCGTCATGACATACGGACCTACTTTGGCAAACAGCTAGTTACTAGTCCACACTATGAAGAAAAGTTGGGTTTATGGCTGGGCACAGTGGCTCATGCCTTTAATCCCAGCTCTCTGGTAAGCCAAGGCGGGAGGATTACTTGAGGCCAGGAATGCAAGACCAGCCTGGGCAACATAGTAAGACTCCATCTCTACAAAAGAAGGAGAAGGAGAAGAAGAAGAAATAGCCAAGTGTGGTGGCATGTACCCGTAGTCCCAGCTACTCGGGAGGCTGAAATGGGAAGACCCCTTGGACCCAGGAATCTGAGGCTGCAGTGAGCTAGGACCATGCCACTGCACTCCAGCCTGAGCAAGAGTAAGACCTGCCTCTTAAAAAAATATATATGTTTGCCAGGGCCTAGGCGGATAATGACTGACATTTATGGCCATCACAGCACTTTTCCAATAAGACCTTAAAAAGTTGTATAAACATTACCAAGCCCCATTAATCCTCACAGCTACCTAGTGGGTTGGTCACTTGTTGAAGGTGATATACTCCAATGAACATTAATCTGTCAGAAGAAGGAAAAAAACGGGTAGCTCTTGTTTGGAATTTGAATTATAAATTTCAGTCAATAGGCTAGGTAAATTACTGTCTATCTGGAAAGAATTTTTTTTTTTTTTTTTAGTCAGTGTCTCACTCTGTTGCCTAGGATGGAGTGCAATGGCATGATCACGGCTCACCACAGCCTTGACCTGTTGGGCTCTGGCGATCTTCCACCTCAGCCTCCTAAGTAGCTGCGACTACAGGCACATGCCACCATGCTGACCAATTTTTTTTTTAATTGTAGAAACAAGATCTCGCCATATTGCCCAGGCTGGTCTCAAACTCCTAGGCTTAGGCAATCTGCCCACCTCACAAAGTGCTGGTATTATAGCCATGAACTACTATGCCTGGCCTTGGGAAGAATCAACACCTCCAAGCAATGTGAAGTTTGCCCGTACAGACTCAGCAGCAAGAAACTTCTGTTGCCAACGACTACTGCCTTAAAAGCTAAAGGATAAGCCAGTAGTCACACAAATGCAAAGACGCTTGCAGCGTATAAACTCTGTCTGCCCATTGAGTTGTAAGTGTGGCCTAACAGGCATTTCTTTACAAAGGGAAGACTGGAAGTTGCTGCCCTATTCTCCGAGACAGCTGTGGTCCCTGGAAGAGACTTAGTCCTACACCTTTGGAGGCACTTAGTAGATATATCTGGAAATTACATGAATATATTTTAAGGGCTGCTTAAAAAAGCAAAAACAGGCCAGGTTTGTGGCTCAGCCTGTAATCCCAGCACTTTGGGAGGCTGAGGCGAGAAGATTGCCTGTGCGCATGGGTTCAAGACCAACCCGGGCAACTTGGCAAGACCTCATCTGTACAATAAGAAAAAAAAATCAAAAATTAGCTGGGTGTGGTAGCGTGCACCTGTAGTTCTGGTTACTTGGAAGACTGAGGCGGGAGGATCACCGGAGCCCAGTCGGTTGACGCTGGAGTGACCGTGAGTGTGCCATGGCTCTCCTGCCTGGGCGACAGAGTGAGACGCCAACTCAAAAACAAACAAACAAAAACAAAAACAAAAAAACTAACCAACAGAACTAGAGGCAAAGGATTTTCCATTTAGAAATTTTTTTTAAGGGTATGTTTTGAGCAATGCTTTAAACAAAAAACCTATATGATTTAGGCCGGGTGTGGTGGCTCATGCCTGTAATCCCAGCACTTTCGGAGGCCGAGTCTGGAGGATCACTTGAGCATAGGAGTTCGAGACCCCATCTCCATGAAAAATACATACATACATACATACATACATACATGGGGGGGGGAAACTACATGGCTTAACAGAAAGTAGGAAGATAAAATTTCAAGTATTGAGAATTTTTTATTCTTAAATTTACACTATATCTGTCCATCCATCCATTCACTCATTCCAACATGGGTTTATTTCTTCTCTCCACACCTCTTCACACTCAGAGAGCTCCCTTTCTAAGGGATTGGACATCATCATTCATAAGGTTTAATAAATGGGAGTGAGGACTTAGCAAGGCCTGTCCATGTTCTTCTTGGTCCTTCTGTGTGGATATCTTTCCCCCAGGTATAGGGTAGGACATCTACCACAAGAGCGTCTTCAGGAGAGAAGAGAGAAGGCAGAGAATGACGTTTCTAAGTTCCGGGGATTGCTTTGGGGAAGAGGAGTCCTAGTTTCTCTGACCTGCTTGGGGAAGTAGAGGTAAGAAGCAAGGAGAACAGAAGGTCAGAGAACTTTCTGCCTCTGAGGTCTTCCCAGTCTCCTTCCGTAGATCTCATTTGGCATTTGAATTATAAATTTCAGTCAGCAAGCTAGGTCAATTAATGTCTATCTGGAAAGAATTCTTTTTTGAGTCAGGGTCTCACTCTGTTGCCCAGGATGCAGTGGCTTGATCACAGTTCACCACAGCCTTGACCTGTTGGGCTCAGGCAATCCTTTTACCTCAGCCTTCTGAGTAGCTGCAACTACCTCCTGCCTTGGCCTCACAAAGTGCTGGGATTACAGCCATGAGCCACTATGCCCAGCCTTGGAAACACCTCCGAGCAATGTGAAATTTGCCTGTACAGACTCATCTTATCTGTTGGCTGATTAAAATGGTCTGATTTATAAAAGCAGAGCTCTCGTGGAAACTACCAACATTGGTTGAAAAACCAAATAGCCTTCCTACATGGGTACTACTCCTAGGATGCATGAGGGACTTCCAACAGTGTGTTCACATCTAATGATTCTACTGGATATAGAAACCCCTGTGTTGCTAGGAATTACCATTTCAAGGCCCGGCGCGATGGCTCACGCCTAATCCCAGCACTTTGGGAGGCCGAGGTGAGAAGATTACTTGAGCCCACGGGTTTGAGACCAGCCTAGGCAACATGGCAAGATCTCATCTCTATAATAAATCAGAATATTAGCCAGACGTGATGGTGTGTGCCTGTAGTTCCAGCTACTTGGAGGGCTGAGGCGGGAGAATTGCCTGAGCCCAGCAGGTCAAAGCTGCAGTGGGCCCTGATTGTGCCATTGCACTCCTGCCTGAGTGACAGAGTGAGATGCTGACTCAATAAATAAATAAATAAATAAATAAATACATTGTCAGTTGGCAATATTCCACTGAAGTCTTGGACTCTGTTGGCTGCCTGTAAGACCTCTCCTTGGAACAGCACAGAAGTCTCTACAACTCTTCTAGAGAGCTCTCGAACGGGAAAGGACTTATGGCTACAAGGTCTTGGAAAAACTTTTTAGGGAAGATTGAGAACATGAATCAGAGAATTAACCTAAGGGTTTACTTGATCTTTACAGTGTTTTGTGACTTCTGACTCTATCAGTCTCTTTGGGATTTGTCAGGGAAAAAAAGAGTACAGGCACACACCACCACACCTGGCTGACTTTTTGATTTTTGTAGTGACAAGACTCGCTACGTTGCTCAGGCTGGTCTCGAACTCCTGGGCTCAAGCGATCCTCTCGCCTCCACCTCCCAAAATGCTGGGATTACAGGCATGAGCCACTGCACCCAGCCCAACTTACAAATATTAAGGGGAATCCATCCATGACTCTTTAGACGGATGTCTCCAGAGAAAGAGCCAGGTCCTCTCTGTGATTTTTTTCCCATGAAACTGCATCAGAGAACTGTTAAAATAGACAATGTTGGTGTGATTTTTTAAAAAATCAAGGTCTCAAGCTAATTTAGGGACCTGCCATCCTCCGCATATGTTAGATCTCACATACACATGAATGAATATGCAAGTATATGGCATGACACAGGAGAACATTCTTTGTCGGGGGTTATACAAGTGGAAGGCGTTTTTATGGTTACTGTGTCACAAGTCCGCATCCCCCACAGTCACACTTCCTGGTGTGCTAGGCCCCAGGAGAGTACAGTGGTGAGAGCTGAATCACGGCTGACCCACGCGAAGTCTCAGTGATGGGAGTTTACCAACCTCTCCTCCAAGAAAATGTGTGTGTGTTGGGGGGTGGGGGGAGGGTGGCACAGGGCGGGCTGTGTTGTCTCAAGGCAAATGTGTTCATCTTTCCTTCCTTCTCAAACCAGATTTGGTAGTCAAGTGAGTCAGCCAACTTCTTCTGAATATAGTAGGTGGGTAGAGCGGATGGTTCAGGAATAAATCCTTCTTTTTTTTCTCAATTTTTGCACCGGGTCACACTCTGTCTTCCAGGCTGGAATGCAGTGGCAGAATCACGGCTCACTGCAGACTTCCTGGGATCAGGCAATCCTTTCTGGGATCAGGCAATCCTTCCAACTCAGCCTCCCAAGTAGCTGGGACAAATGGGGTACGCCACCAAGCTTGGTTAATTTTCTGGTTTTTGTAGAGACGAGGTCTTGTTATGTTGCTCAGGCTAGTCTCAAACTCTTGGGTTTAAGCAATCCTCCCACCTCAGCCTCTCAAAATGCTGGGATTATAGGCATGAGCCACTGCACCTAGCCTAAGGATGCTTTTTAAAAGTCACATTTTCATCAATCTATCACTGGCCAAAGATGGCTCCAATTTTCAATTTTTATTTTTTTCATTTAATTAATTAATTATTTTGAGTTGGAGTCTCACTCCATCGCCCAGGCTGGAGTGCAGTGGCACTCTGACATCCACCCCAGTGTCAACAGGCGTGTAGTACCATGCCCAGCTAATTTTTTTGATTTTTTTTTTTATTGTGGAGATGAGGTCTCACCAAGTTGCCCAGGTTGGTCTCGAACCCGTGGGCTTAGGCAATTCTCTCACCTCAGTCTCCCAAAGTGCTGGGATTACAAGATTGAGCCACCACGCCTGGCCTCCAATTTTTAAGGAAGAAACAAACCTTAATCCCTACCCTTGTTTGGTAGGTTATTGCCTATGACCCAAGTGTGCAGTGAACATACACAGATCTGTTTTCTCCAGACCCCGATTAGGAGACTTTGATGATTGCGTGTGGGGCCACAGGTCTGTGATCATCCTTGGTTTACTTTTCCATGAAAATGACATGATTCATTAAACAACTCAGCACCTATTTGCAATGGAAAGAATTAGAAAGTAGTCAGAGCTGTCTCAAAGGTTACGACTGATCTCACTGAAGTGTCACGCTCCAAATCCCAACGATAGTTTGGTGCAAACCCTGAGCACTTGCTACCTGTGATCTGGATTCAACTGTTTTGATTTTGGAGAGTATAAGAAGCAGTAACTAGAAAAAGGGAAATCACAAGAGGCCTTAAGAAACACTGTTCAACCATAGGTGCCATGTTTTCAAAATTCTAGTTTTCCACAAATCTCAGCTCCACCCAAAGGTGAGAGAAGTCAGTAACCAGCCCAAGAGAAAGACCTGGGGACAGCCCTCCACTAAGGAAGGAGGAAGAAGGAGGATGGGGAGGAGGCTGGTACCTCCATCTTTAGGGAACCATCTAGTCCTAAGCTCAGCTAGCAGCCAAGGAAGCTTGGGTCCCAGGCATGACAGGTCCCCCTCTTTTGGGCCAATCTTGGAGGAGTTCTCTCTGGTCTCTTGAATTCCTGTTCCTAGCCCAGCTAAGAGAAATTCTATGCCCATCTAGTTGCAATCTTAGTCACGATCTAGCTATAGAAGCAGATACAAGGGGTATCCAGGGTGTTTTCTCTGTCAATTGAGGAAAAGAGTTAGCAATTGGGAATAGAATTTTCATATACTCAAATATTTAAACATAGACCATGTGCCAGGAGATCAAGAAAAATAGGTTGACTGGGCATGGTGCCTAATGCCCGTAATTCCAGCACTTTGGGGAGCTGAGGCAGGAGGATTGCTTGAGCCCAAGAGTTCAAGACCAGCCTGGGCAACATAGTAAGACCTCGTCTCTACAAAAAAACAAAAGAAAAAGAAAGAAAGAAAATTAGCCAGGTATGGTGGCACATGCCTGTAGTCGTAGCTACTCAGGAGGCTGAGGCAGAAGGATCTCCCAGGCCTGGAAGTCAAGGTTGTGGTAAGCCATGATCCTGCCACTGCACTCTAGCCTGGACAGCAAAGTAAGATGCCAACTCAAAAAAAAAAAAAAAGAGAGAGAGAGAATATATTATCTTGTGCCTTACTGTCTTCTGGACATCCTTGGGTAAAAGATCCAGCCATCATTTGTAGGCCTTGCTGGGGGAACCACTGTAGTGTCAGGAGACGATCACGGAGGAGAAGCAGCCATGGAAAAGACATCAAACATTATCTAAGAAGTTTAGTGGTTCTTGTCCATAGAGAACTACATAAAATACCGATGCCAGGCTCTACTCTCCAAGATATTCTGAATTAATCGTTTTGGGTTGAGGTTGGGCAAAAATATTTTAAAAAATTTATCCAGGGTGTTTCTAATGTACAGTAAGAGCAGAAACTCTACCAATTTGTTTATGCCCCTTTACTATTTCAGACTGTCTAGCTCATAGTAAGGTTCAAATAATGATTATCAGAGGAAAGAATACATGCATCAATTAATAGGTACATATGAAATTAAAACTTTTCTAGGAAGATGGAAACAAGCGAATTTTTTTTTTTTTTTTTTTGCTTAGCTTGGGAATTAAAAAAAATTTTTTTAATTTTAAAGATGTGGAGTACAATTCAGGATTTAGGTATATAAATGGACATCATACAGGTAAAGTTTGGGCTTCCTTTTGGTCCTTACTTCACCTGGTTTGAGATCAGATACCTTTATTGATGTTATGTGTCCCCTACCCAAACCCCTGGCAGTGTCCTGCTACTACCAATCCCTTTCTTACAGTATTATGGTAAATGTTTAGGGTCAAAAGCAAACATTTTGAGGTATAAGCTTGATTTGCTTCTGTGCTTCACTTGTATGGATTTTTCTCAGTATTGTACAATATGATCAATCAAAAAATAAATTACAATGGAGTATGGGATCCAGGATAGACTGACATCTGAAAATGCCCTTGAAAAGATGATTGTGGTGGTTTTAAAAATGCATCCACAAAATCTTTGATATCCCTACCTTCAAGACATGGAGTCTGATTTCCCTCCCCTTGAGTGAGGGCTAGATTTAATGACTTGTTTGTAGCCAATAGAATAAGGTAGAAGTTGTGGAGTGTGACTCTGGAGACTAAGTCATCAAAAGGCATTGTGGTTCTCTCCTCCCTGGCCCTCCGAGTCCCTTGCTCTGGGGAAAGCAGTTGTCATCCCATGAGGACGCTCAGCTAGTCCTGTGGAGAAGCCCATGTTGATATGAACTGTGATCACCTACCAACAGCAATCAGAGTGCGCCATCTTGGAAGTGGGTCCCATAGGCCTTGTCAAGCCATTGGCTGACTTCTCAAGAGGTTACAGTCCTGGCTGACAGGTGGATCCAGCTAAACTGCTCCCAGATTCCTGACCCTCAGGAATTGTGTGAAATAATACGTGTGCTATGTTAACCTACTAAGTTTTGGTATAATTTGTTACACAGCGATAGATAACTTATATAATAATCCATAATCCCTAATCGCTACAAATTTGCAATGTAGTTGGGGAAATACCTTACATGCATAAAGAAATAATCAAGCCAGGCTCGGTGGCTCAGCCTGTAATCCCAGCGCTTTGGGAGGCTGAGGTGAGTGAATTGCCTGAGCCCGTGGGTTCGAGACCCACCTGGGCAACTTGGCGAGACCTCATCTCTACAATAAGTCAAAAATTAGCCAGGCGTGGTAGCATGTACCCGTAGTCCCAGCTACTTGGAAGGCTGAGGCGGAAGGATTGCTGAAGCCCAGCAGGTGGAGGTTGCAGTGGCTGGGAGCGGCCACTGCACCCCAGTCTGGGTGACAGAGTGAGACTCCAACTCAAAAAACAAAAAGAAATAATCAACTGAGAAAGGCCCTGAATGTTCTATCAGGTGAACAGGACTGCTATGAAGTAGAACCCTAGAAGATAAAACTCACATTGTGGTCTTTGTGAACTAAGTGCCTTGACTGTGCAATTTAGAGCCTGTGTACAGAATGGTGGATGAAATTATATATACATATATATCCCCCTCACTTCCACCAAAAGAGCATTCACTTCCACCAAAAAGAGCACTGTGGATTTGGTAACAAGGATAAATCAGAGTTATAAAAGCTTGACGAATTGATAAGATTTGTGTAGGTAGAAACAGTAAGAAGACTATACAAGTCTTTTTTTTTTTTGAGTCAGAGTCTTACTCTGTCACTCAGGCCAGAGTGCATCCGATGATGGCTCACTGCAGCCTCGACCTCGTGGGCTCAGACAGTCCTTCCACTTCAGCCTCCTGAGTAACTGGGACTATAGACCTGTGCCACCATGCCTGGCTAATTTTTAAAATGTATTTATTTATTTGTAGAGATGAGGTCTTGCTATTTTGCCCAGGCTGGTCTTGAACTCCTAGGCTCAAGCGATCCTCTCCCCTCAGCCCCCAGATCGCTGGGATTATAGGCATGAGCCACTGGGTCTGGCCTATACAAATCTCACGATACATCTTTGGGAACCTGCCTCATAACTGTGAGATGTCTGTGGGAGTCAGTGATGGAACTAGTGTGTTAACCTTGATCTCTAGGTAGCTCATTAAGATTGCACGTAACATGCTACCAAAGCAGGCAGTCAGTCAGCTCCATAAAAATTATAGTTGAAGTGGTGATGAATCATTGTGCAAGCTAACTTTTCTTGGCTTTCATGCTAACATTGTTCTTGCCATTTTTTATTGCTGTATGTTATGTTTTCTTTGAGCTGTACCAGGAATGGGCCTCTGATCACCATTTGTATGAAATGACAACACTGGCAACGTCAATTGGATTAAAGGTCGCAAACCTGACTCAAACTGGAACAAACTGAGATCCATTTGCAGGGATCTAGAATTGGGACTTAGTTGGGGTATGCTCTTAAATGGAGGATAAATTGGAATATGTCATCAGTTTTTTTCTTCCATGTCACCTGGAAGCACAGAGATGTATTCAAGAGAGAGATACAGAAAGAGACAGAGAGGAAAGTCCAGAACTTCCATGAAATACCCAGATAATTCTATAATAAATTGTCAATTGCCTCTTGTCACTGATGTTGATTACAAGTGGATCTTTCTGCAGTCAAAAGAATGTAACTACCAAACATGGTGACTCAGGCCTATAATCCCAGCACTTTGGGAGGTGGAGGCGAGAGGATTGCCTGAGCCCAAGGGTTCAAGACCAGCCTGGGCAACTTGGTGAGACTTCATCTCTTACAATAAATAAAAAAATTAGCCAGGCGTGGTGGTGCACACCTGTAGTTCCAGCTACTTGGAAAGCTAAGGCGGGAGGATTGCCTGAGCCCAGCAGGTCGAGGCTGCGGTGGCTGTGAGCATGCCACTGCACTCCAGCCTAGGCGACAGAGAGAAACTCTGACTCAAAAAAACAAAAACAAGCCGGGCTCGGTGGCTCAGCCTGTAATCCTG
This sequence comes from Cephalopachus bancanus, assembly GCA_027257055.1. NCBI lineage: Eukaryota > Metazoa > Chordata > Mammalia > Primates > Tarsiidae > Cephalopachus > Cephalopachus bancanus. Next base: position 3,190,497 of record JAPVLO010000164.1, on the reverse strand, counting down.
CACCTTTGGGAGGCTGAGGTGAGTGGATTGCCTGAGCCTGCGGGTTCGAGACCCGCCTGGGCAGCGAGACCTCATCTCTACAATAAATCAAAAAATCAGCCAGGCGTGGTAGCGCATGCCTGTAATTCCGGCTACTTGGAAGGCTAAGGTGGAAGGATCGCCGGAGCCCAGCAGGTTGAGGCTGCGGTGGCCAGGAATGGCCACTGCACTCCAGTCTGGGTGATAGAGTGAGACTCCAACTCAAAAACAAACAAACAAAAAACAAAAACAAAAAACTCAACTATGACACCGTTCACAATTTTACAGCTTAGACTATTAACATTAAAAATTATTTAATGCTGGGTACGGGGGCTCACACCTGTAATCCTAGCACTTTGTAAACCAAAGTGGGAGGATTGTTTAAGCCCAGGAGTTTGAGACCATCCTGGGCAACATCTTGAGACTTTGTCCCTACAAAAAAATGTTTAAAGATTTTAAAAATGATTTGAACATTGTCTATTGGATATTATAAGAATTTGCCCAATTTGCAAAGCATCTATTTTTTTGTATTTTCAATGATTTTCTTTTTCCTAACTTCCCGGAGAAATGGCCCAAGTAAAAGAATTTATAAACAACATCTGTCTAGCTCATGTTATTGGTTATTTGTGTGAAAATTTATCTTATTACTCACACAAGATTTTTTTTACCCTTTGGAAAAGAATAATCTATGATTTTCTGCCTCTTGTCAAAAAGCTAAAGAAAATTTTTCTTAGGAATTCTAATTAAGTTGCTTCTTCATTTTTGACTATTGCATCTACTAATGCACCATCTAGAAACCATCTAGAAAAATCTGACCTGATGTAAAGCTTTAGAATAATTCTGATTTTAAAAGTTTCAGTAGTAACAATAGGGTAATTTTTTCAAGTCAGGGGCTCACTGTGTCTCCCAGGCTGGAGTACATGATCATGATGTACACCCTCCTGAGTTTAGGGGATCCTCCCACCTTAGCCTCCTGAGTGGCTGAAATTATAGGCACGCACCACCACAGTCAGACGATTTTTTTTTTTGGTAAAGACACAAAGTCTCACGCTGTTGCCCAGACTGGTCTTGAACTCTTGGACTCGAGCAATTCTCCCACCTTGGCCTCCCTAACTGCTGGGATTACAGTCATGAGTCACTGTGTCAGGCCAACAATAGGGTGATTTAAATGAGACTATCATACTCCCATGGAAGATGTAGATAAAGGAATTAATAAGAAAAACCTAAAAGAAGTATTAAAAAAAGATATGCTGTATAAATATAGTGTATCTTTATTACTATTATAATTAAGTCAAATAGAAACAGCTAGTTTTACTACGTATGATTAACTGTATGAGTACAAAGCAAATACTAAGAAATCCAGTGGATGATTCTAGATTTTAGAAGAAGCAGCGAGGTCTTTTCATTGTGGGTTTTTCCTTTAGCTTCCAGGGGAAGGGTAATATCTGGTTGAGTGACGTCTAGTCTAAGAGATTGTTTTTCAGAATATCATCATTTAGGTCACTGAGCTCAGGTCTGAAAAAATTGCAAGAGGTTTCCTACGTAACCTCTCCTCTTTCATAACTCTTGTTATGAAACTCGTAACTCAGGCTGTCTGTCCTGCTGCAGATAATTTATCATTTCATCGCAGAATTTTGAAGGATTTTAAACGTGTCAGAAGTATCCAATATTATTATATTTGTCTTATATGGAAAAAAATGTAAGTTCTTATTTATGCTTCTCTTTTCTCTAGAATTTTACTTTCTTTCTTTTCTTTTTTTTAATTTGGGAGATTTACTCTGTCACCTAGGCTGAAGTGTGGTGGCACAATCATGGCTCATTGCAGCCTTAACCTCCTAGGCTCAGGCAATCCTTCCTCCTCAGCCTCCCAAGTAACTGGGACTATGGGCTCGCGCCACCATGCCCAGCTAGTTTTTAAAAACTTTTTTGTAGAGATGAGGTCTTACTGTTGCCCAGTCTGATCTGGAACTCCTGAGCTCAAGCAATCCTCTTTTCTTGACCTCTCAAAGTGCTGGGATTACAGGTGTGCGCCACCATGCCCAGACAGGCAACTATAATTAAAAGACTATGCCAGCCTCTATTTTATTTATTTTTTAAAAATTATTATTATTTTATACTATTTCTTAAATTTTTTTATTTAAATAGAGATAAGATCTTGCTATGTTACCCAGGCTGGTCTCGAATTTCTGATCTCAAGTGATCCTCTCACTTTGACCTTCCAAAGTGCTGGGATTACAGGTGTGAACCAGCCTCTATTTTACAGAGATATACATGAAGCACAATATATTCAATTTATTGGAAAATATAAACTAGGGAAAATCAGATATCAAGCATCATGTTCTTTTCTAGAAGCTTTTTTAAAACACTGAAGTACGCTATATGATTTTGGGGAGGATTGGGTGAGGCTGTCGCCCCGAGCCTTCTGAGTGAAGAAATGCTTGAGGCAGGTCTAGCTGTGGAAAATGCTGGATTGCATACAATTAAACACGGAGTCCAGAGATAGCAGCGGAAGGGAACTGGTTTTCCCTTAAATATAGTAACTGAGAAGTCAATATCTACTCAATAAAAGAAAAATGTAGTGATGGGATTTGGAACAACTATTTGAAATTACAGAACATTTGAAGGGTAAAAATTTAAAACAAAAGTTTCCTTTGAAATATAGCATAGTTGTTTTTTTTCTTTCTGAGACGTGGATAAATTAAAAAGTCTGAAATAATAGCCCAAATGTTCACTCTTCCATAAATGATTCTTTTGTGATCATCAATTGTATGTCATTATCTTTTAAATGTGCTAACATTGTGGCACCCATCGAGTAGGATAAAAGCACACTCCTGTGTTCCTTCCACAAACTGTCAGTGACAGACGTTTCTCCTGGCTTAGAGCTTCCCTCTCCCCCACACCCTCACTTTTTTTTGTTTTATTTTTGAGTTGGGTGTCACTCTGTCGACCAGGCTGGAGTACAGTGGCATAGTCATGGCTCACTGCAGCCTTGACCACCTGGGATCAGGCGATCCTTCCGCCTCAGCCTCTGAGTATCTGGGACTACTAGTGCGTGCTGCCACACCTGGCTAATTTTTTGATTTTTTTGAAGAGATGAGGTCTCTCTATGTTGTCCAGGCTGATCTTGAACTCCTGGGCTCAAGTGATCCTCCCACTTGGCCTCCCAAAGTCTGGGATTACAGGTGTGAGGTACCATGCCCAGTCTTCCTCTTCTTTTCCAGGCACAGATTCTAGACTTCCTGGGACTGAGAAGTAAGTTCAAGAGTTTATAAATAAAGGTCCCATCCATAGATCCTAGCACCTGCAGCTCAAGTGGTTTTGAGGCCCATGGTACTAATTGTTGTGGTCACCTATTTTCACCTATGAAGTAGATTACACTCTACCTAAAACAGGAAATCCATTGTCTTCAGAGTCTAAGAATCTCAGCTGTTACAACTGTTTCACTAAAGGTTAACTGAGAGAAAAAAAAAAGTCTTACACTACTTGTTCTAAACCCAGGACTTAAATAATTTCCAACAAACGACATATATATATTTCTGATTTCAAGATAACACACATTCTATGTAGAAAACCTGAAAGATACAGAATAAAAAAGAAAAACACAGAAAAGCCAAAATTGAAAATATCTGCAATACACTATTGACAACTTGTTATATATCTGTATGTGTATGTGAGGATGTGTGTAAATATATATTTGCATTATAAATAAATATATAAATATGTAAATGTATATGTTACACAATTATGTAAATACATAACATATATATTTATTTGTTTTCAAGATGTGGGGTACAATTCAGGATTAGGTATCCAAGTGGTCATCGTACAGGTAAAGTTTGGGCCTCCCTTTGGTCCCCATTTTGCCTGGTTTGAGATCAGTTTCCCTTATTAATGTTATGTCTCCCCCCCAACCCCCAGCAGATTACAGTTTTCAGCTACTGACAATCCCTTTCTTATAGTATTATGGTAAATGTTCAGGGTCTGCATATGAGTGGGAACATATGGGTCTCAGTTCTTTGTTTCTGTGATAAATCACTGCATATTATAGACTCCAAATTCATCCAAGTTGCTGCAAAGTCCATAATTTTGTTCTTCTTTATGACCGTGTAATATTCCATCGTGTATATGTACTACATTTTTTTTAATGCAGTCCAGCTTCGATGGGCAGTGAGATTGGTTCCATGTTTTTGCTATTGTGAATGATGCTGCAATAAACATGCGTGTGCAGGTATCTTTTTTTTTGAGTTGGAGTCTCACTCTGTCGCCCAGACTGGAGTGCAGTGGCCGGGAGCGGCCACTGCAGCCTCGACCTGCTGGGCTCCGGCAATCATTCCGCATCAGCCTTCCAAGTAGCTGGAATTACAGGCATGTGCTACCACGCCCGGCTGATTTTTTGGTTTATTGTAGAGATGAGGTCTTGCTGCCCAGGCGAGTCTCGAACCCGCAGGCTCAGGCAATCCACTCACCTCAGCCTCCCAAAGGTGCGGGATTACAGGCTGAGCCACCGAGCCCGGCTCAGGTATTTTTTTAACAGAGTGATTTAAGTACCTCCAGGTATAGTTCCAGAAGGGGGATTGCTGGATTGTATGGAAGGTCAATTGCTAGTTCTTTTAGGAATCACCACACTGTTTTCCATAGAGGCTGAACTAGCTAATGCATACTTTTAATATTTTAATTATATATTTATATGCAAATATATACATGTGTATATATTTCAATTTTTATTATACTTTTTTGTTAGCTGTAATCTTTGGGTTGTATTATAAAAGTTGTCTCATTTTAATTGCTAATATTTTCAAGAAACCCTGAAAATATTCTCTTTCAAGTGACTACATAAGAACTTTACTCCTACATTTATTTCATTCTCCAAAAATTTGTGCCATGAAAGAGCATGTATACTGCATAATTTTCTTATCCTCCCGCGGTTATATTTTTCTTTAAAACACAAAATATTCCATTATTTGAAATGAAGTTTAGAGCTATTAGAGAGCACTATAAACTATAACTTTTGGTTGGGTGCAGAGGCTCAGCCTGTAATCCCAGCCCTGGGATTTGAGACCAGCCTGGGCAACTTGGTGAGACCTCGTCTCTGCAATAAATCACAAAAACTAGCCAGGCATCATGGTGGCACGCGTCTGTCATTCCAGCTACTTGGAAGGCTGAGGTAGAAGGTTCACCTAAACCCAGCAGGTCAAGGCTGTGGTGGCCATTGAGCATGCCACTACATTCCAGCCTGGGTGACAAGAGTCAGACTCCAACTCAATTAAAAAAAAACAACCTATAACTCTCAAGATCATCAGAAGGTGGCTTATTAAATCTTTAACATGTGACCCTCTTTGCATGCCCTGAGCATAAGCACTGCCATTGGGGTTACTGTAGAAGATGTATTTTTAAAAGTCTTCCTAGTTTGGTAATGAATTTAATAGTTTTGTGACCGGGCATGGTGGCTCATGCCTGTAATCCCAGCACTTTGGGAGGCCATAGCAGGAGAATCGTTGGAGCCCAGGATTTTGAGACCAGCCTGGGCAACATAGCGAGACATTGTATCTACAAAAAATAAAAAATATTAGCTGAGCATGGTGGCCCAAATGGGAGGCTGAAGCAAAAGGATGGCCTGAGCCTAGGAGGTCAAGACTGTGATGAATCGTGATCGTGCCACTGCGCTCCAGTCTGGATGACAGTGTAAGACCCCAAATCAGAAAACAAAACAAAACATTTTTGACCATTGTCTATGATTCTTTATTCAGTCCTTGATGGGTCAGTCACCTGCTTGACTCTGTTTTTCCAAATCAGTCACTATTTTCCCAAATGATAAACCATCTTAATGGTTTCCTCTTTCACTGGAAGCTTGGGCACTCTCCAAGTCTACTTAAGAGGCGCATTCACATAAGTCACTTGCAAGCACAGGATGCCTGCTGAGCTTAATTTTTACTCTGCCTCGAAGCCAGCAGAGTGTGTGGTGTTACACGGCTTAGACTTAAGCCGTGACTTAAGAAAGTGACTCTTGCTTATTTCGAGAACCACACAGGGCCTTGGGTTCCACACACGGTGCCACACGACACCTGGATCCAAGTGGAAGGCATTACTGCATTGTTTCCAGTTGGTATCTGTCTGCTTGGAAGGTCTGAGTTCTCTGCCACTGTGCTTAGAGAGATGTGGACGATAAGCCAAGCGCAAATCACTGAAGCTGAAAGCTTGTCATCTTTGAGAGAGCTTCTAAATTGTGGTCACATTTTTATTTGTTACCATCTAAATCTCGTAAAGAGTGGTTGCTCTCCAAGGAGAAAACTGGTTAAATAGTTTGAATGCTGCAAGATGAAGGAATCATACAGTTTCAAATTACACCTTGTATTTTAGAAACAGTATTTGAGCAAAATACAAAACACACTGAACCTTGCCTATGGACTTCTACAGGTTGGACGAGAAAAACTAAAGAATCACACACACAGTACCCAGAAACCAAGAACAGCAGAGAGTAGCATGCGTCTTGTTAACAGAACAAATACGAGATACTCTTCTTGTAGCAAGGAATCAGTGTCCGAGTTTGCTTACATAGAATCACGGCATGCTAAGTTTAATGTTTATTTGTTTGTCTGTTTATTGAGACAGGGTCTCACTCTGTTGCCCAGGCTGGAGTGAGGTGACCTGATCCTGGCTCACCGCAGCCTCGACCTACTGGGCTCAGGGGATCTCTCTGCTTCAACATCCCTACAGGCGCTTGCCACCACCCCTGGCTAATTTGTTTTAATTTTTTATAGAGGTGATATCTCACTATGTTGCCCAGGCTGGTCTTGAACTCCTGGGCTCTAGCAATCCTCCCGTCTCGGCCTCCCCAAGTGCTAGGATTACAGGCATGAACCACCACACCTGGCCTTAATGTATTTTTAGAAAAATACTGGGTGCTTGCAAAGGAAGCTTTCCAGAGTAATCATTTAGTAAATAATTCTGTTTCTTGGTAAAATTGCCTTTAAGTAAACTAGGCAGACATTGATCTAGAGTTGTACTACAATTTTCATAACTAGTGTGTTCCAAACTTGTCAAGTATTTTATGGTGCTTATGTCCTTGTTTCCTTGACTTAACTATTTGTATTGTCCAAGAAGTTCAATTTGCCTTTGTTTTTAAGTCTTGTGTAATTCCTACTTTCTTTCTAATAGCTGCATGTTCCTGTAACACTTGAAAAATAAATATTCTCAACCAAAATAAAATTTATTCCTTTTATTATTTGCTCTTAATATTAGACCCAGGATATAAAATCCAGGATATGTTTTATAAAAATTGAGCATATATTCTATACATTTTTCTTTGGTTGTGGAATGCAGAATTGGTCACATTTATTTATATACATTTCTTTGTTTTATATCCAGGAAAGTAATTTCCTTTTTAAAACTTCCTGGCTATCAGCAAGTCTCGGCTATGAGTCCGAATTTCAAAGGAAACTGAGCATTCTGCAAAAAAAATAATTATTGAACCTATCGTGGATAATTGTTTGGACTTAATTAACCCCAACAACTACTTCAGACTCCTAACAGTTTTTGGGTGTTTTTACGAGAACGAGAGAGAGAGACGCGTGGGGAGAAAGACAGACAGAGACACAGAGAGAGAGAGACACAGAAAGCACACAGTTCTTACCTGAGGAGAGAAAAAATGTTCAACCCATGTCACCTCTGCCTCTGTCTGACATCAATGTGATTCATCTGCACACAGGAGAACACTTTCTCCTGCCTTTGCCACACATAGAAATTGTTTTGAGAACACTTACAGTTAAGTGTCTTTCTAACTCATCTAGGACAAAAAAAGTATTTACTTTGCTGGTGAAAGTCCTAGAAGTCAGAAAATGCCAATTGCTCGCGCTCTCTCTCTCAAGGCAGACACAGAGCTGGTATTTATTAAATGATTTTTTTAAAAATCCCGCATTGAAAATATAACCCAAATTGCAACCCTTGATAGAAAGTATATGAGGGGAACCCCCAAAAACCAGAATTATTTTTTGAGGACGGGCCCCTTGTAGTACAGGCTTCCCCTGCTAGTTAAGTATTCCAGGAACCAGCCGGGCTTGGTGGCTCAGCCTGTAATCCCAGCACTTTGGGAGGCTGAGGTGAGTGGATTGCCTGAGCCCGCAGGTTCGAGACCCGCCTGAGCAACTTGGTGAGATCTCATCTCTACAATAAATCCAAAATTAGCCGGGCGTGGTAGCGTACGCCTGTAGTTCCAGCTACTTGGAAGGCTGAGGCAGGAGGATTGCCGGAGCCCAGCAGGTCGAGGCTGCGGTGCCTGGGAGCGGCCACTGCACTCCAGTCTGGGCGACTGAGTGAGACTCCAACTCAAAAAAAAAAAAAAAAGAATAAATTCATAATTTTTTATGAATAAATTCTGGTTTTTGGGGTCCCCCTCATAGATGCTTTTAAAATCCAAAAACACAAATTTTAAGTCAATGGAAGGAAGAAAGTTAACGCTTGTTGGCAAGTGGGACAGAAAATATATCAACCCTGGAACCAGCAGGATCACAGGGAGGGTCGATGCACCGAGTGCCCTGAATGTTTAAGGACCTCTAGTGAGGCCGGGCACGGTGGCTCAGGCCTGCAATCCCTGTACTCTGGGAGGCTGAAGCAGGAGGATTGCCTGAGAACAGGAGTTCGAGACCAGCTTGGGCAACATAGCAAGACCCCCCCCCCTTGAGTGACATATAGACTCATTGGGCAGGCAGGAGGGCCCCGTTTCAGGCTAAGAATCCAGAAGAAAAGTTTCAAACTAAATCTCAGCCTTAGCTGGGCTCAGTGGCTCAGCCTGGAATCCCGCACCTTGGAGGCTGAGGTGAGTGGATTGCCTGAGCCCGCGGGTTCGAAACCTGCCTGAGCAACTTAGTGAGACCTCATCTCTAAAATAAATCAAAAATTAGCCGGGCGTGGTAGCGCATGCCTGTAATTCCGGCTACTCAGAAGGCTGAGGCGGAAGGATCGCTGGAGCCCAGCAGGTCGAGGTTGCGGTGGCCGGGAGTGGCCACTGCACTGCAGTCTGGGCGACAGAGGGAGACTCCAACGCAAAAATAAATAAATAAATAAATAAATAAATAAATAAATAAATAAATCTCAGCCTTATTGTTCATAAAGATATAAGAACTGTCTTTGCCGCAATCACAAGGAAAAAGCCTCTTGTTCTTGGCTTCCTGCTTTACTAACTCAGATCCTAGGTCTCATGAGAGTATCTCTCTTCAAAGGCGGCTACTAAGTGTCCAGCATTTTCAGCCTCTACGGCGATGGACTCTAGCCCACACCACAACTCCTAAGTGAGAGTCCTCTAAACACAGTCCACAGAGGAACTTGATCGCCATGGGGCCAAAATGAGTCACAGATGTCCATGATAAGACAAACCTCTGGTAGCCCAATATCAATTTACAAGCTTCCCTTCAAGCTTAAATTTCCAGAAAAAAATGCTCATGCCTGCAATCCCAACACTTTGGGAAGCTGAAGCAGGAGGATTGTTTGAGGCCAGGAGTATGAGACACCCTGGGCAACATAGTGAGACCCCATCTCTACAAAAAAAAAATTAAAATATTAGCTAGGTGTTTTGGCACATGCCTGTAGTCCTAGTTATTTGGGAAGTTGAAGCAGGATGATCACTTGAGCTCAGGAGTCCGAGGCTACTGTGAGCCATGATCGTGCCCACTGCACTCCAACCTGGGTGACAGAGCAAAACCCTGTTTCCCCCCCCCCAAAATCCCCACTTGGCCAGGTGTGATGGCTCATGCCTGTATTCTCAACATTTTGGGAAATCAAGGGGGAGGATTGCTTGAGGCCAGGAGTTTGAGACCAGCCTGGGCAAAATATCCAGACTCTATTTCTATAAATGAATGAATGAATAAAAACAAAAAATGCTTCCACTTAGCCTAAAGTAACTGCTCATCCCTCATATAAAGGGAACAAGTTGAAGTCTTATCTAGACTGAAATTCATGCTTTCTGGAAGATGTCCAGTCGGAGATCAAACATGGGGTTTAAACATGGAAGAATAAATACGCCATTTAACATAAATAAGTTCTGGGTTTTTTGCATCTCCCTCATATAGGGAGGAATTGTGCAAGGAAAACATAACCTGGAACTTCCAGCTCTAAAGTGGAAGGGAAGTAGGTAAGAATTGCCTCTGTGAGGGCTGAAGACTAGGCTTCATTTAGATCCTTTACTCCTGTCTGACCACTTAGAACCTCAGATCCGGGGTTACCCCCATGCACTGACCTCCCCAAGCACATGATGCACAAATGCAGGTGCCGGCATGGGGGAGGCAGGAGAGGAAGGAGAGAGACCTTCATTCTACAGACTCAATGGAAGCCTGCAGCCTCCAGGAATAGTTCAGTGCGACTGCATACTCCAGCAATGCCTCTCCCGCAGTGGCTCCTCGGATCTCAGCACCAGCGTACCTGGGTTAAAGAGAAACTCTTCGTGACCTGGGCAGTGAGACCTCATCTCTACAATAAATCAAAAAATCAGCCAGGTGTGGTAGCTCATGCCTGTAATTCCAGCTACTCGGAAGGCTGAGGCGGAAGGATCGCCGGAGCCCAGCAGGTCGAGGCTGCGGTGGCCGGGAGCGGCTGCTGCACTCCAGTCTGGGCGGCAGAGTGAGACTCCAACTCAAAAAAATAAAATAAAATAAAGAGAAACTCAAGCAGTCGGGCTTAGTGGCTCACCCCTGTAATCCCAGCACTTTGGAAAGCGGAGGCGAGAGATTGCCTGAGCCCACGGGTTCCAGACCAGCCTGGGCAACTTGGCGAGACCTTGTCTCTACAATAAACAAAAAAATTAGCTGGGCATGCGTCGGTGGTTCCAGCTACTTGGAAGGCTGAGGTGGAAGGATCGTCTGAGCTCAGCAGGTCGAGGCTGCGGTGGCCGTGAGCATGCCACAGCACCCCAGCCAGGGCTACACAGTGAGACTCCAACTCAAAAAATAAAAGAGTAGCTCGAGCATCCTAGAAATGCTATCACCCGTACACCCTTGGTAATAAGATAAAAACAGAAAGACAGACATTTTTTTCACCCCTTCCACATGCCCTTGCCTCCCACCTCCTCTGGTCTGTCATCCACACCTGGGCGGATTTTTCTACACCGTCTCCCCCATTATCAGGTGGTGGTGTAGGTCCTGGGGAAAACAGTCTAGACATCCCCCATCTTAAGGTTTTAGAATGTCTTTTCTTCTCTTTGATGAGCAGACAAATGCGCTTCATCTTAACATAAATTATTCCTTATTTATAATGTTAAGTACATTTGGGGGGAGGCCTTCTTTTTGGACTGAGCTTCTGCAAAAGGCGACAACAGAACAAGCCAAAATGGGTTGTATCCACTTGTGTGAAGAGCCACATCCTCAAACTGAAGTGTAAAAAAAACAAGAAAATTCCTAAACAGGATAGTTTTTCCAAAACACAGGAGATTCACAGTAAACAATCAGATAGGGCCCAGTCAGCCTGGGCTGGCACGATAAGGAAGTCCCCTCTGCCTTAACCCTTAGAGGAAAGTAACCCGAAGTAACCTGATGCTTGCTTTTTTTTCTTTCCCCATATTATGTTGTTGTTTCGTTCCTGCTCAAGTTACCTTACAAAAGCCAAGTGTTTCACCATGCCCAAAGGAGCACCCTCTAATTTGTAGATGGGATGGGGTCCAATTCACGAATTGCTAAGAAAAACCAGTTAGATCGTTAAACCAAGTTTGTTGAAATTTTGCCTGTTTTGTTTTGAGTTAGAGTCTCACTGTGTTGCCCAGGCTGGAGTGCAGTGGCACAATCACGGCTCACTGCTCACTGCAGCCTCACCCTCCTGGGCTCAGGTCATCCTTCCACCTCAGCTTTTCCAACAGGAGCGCACCACTATGGCTGGCTAATTTTTTAAAGTTTTTGTAGAGATGAGGTCTCGCTATGGTGCCCAGGCTGGCCTTGCACTTCTGGGCTCAAGTGATGCTCCCACTTTGGTCTTCCAAAGTGCTGAGATTACAGGCGTGGGCCACCACACCTGACCAAAAAATTTATTGATTTTTTTTTTCCTTTCAAGCACATTTTTCCTTTGTCAAAAAAAAGGTCTACTTCTTATAGTTCAGTCTTTATCTTGGTGATTGGCAAGAAGAAATAATTCTGACTCATAATTCTTTGGGTTATCTTGAGAAATCACGATGTGGCTGGATGTGGGAAGATTTTGACCTTTGTCAATAATTGGTTCCTAACAGCACAGAACAGAGTTGCTGCACAGTTATGAAGATGATAGTGTTCTTTTATTTATATATTTTCTCTCTCTCTCTTTTTTTTCCTTCTTAAAGATGAGGTCTCATCAAGTGTCCCAGGCTGGTCTCAAACCCATGGGCTCAGGCAATCCTCTCACCTTGGCCTCTCAACGATGGTGTGTTCTTTTAAACCTAGGGTACTAACAATTAATCCGATATCATTGCTTTCTCACCTTCAGAGGACAATTAGTCTTAGTCTCTTTGTTGACTATGATTAGAAATCACAAGCTATCCAGGCTTGAGTATTACAGTGCACCCTGTTATTTCAAACACACCTAGGACAGGCATAATGAATCAACCATGAAATGACAGCTACACACTTCTTTGAGGTCCTACTGTAAAACCAGTTAAGTAAGCAAGAGAGATATAGATTGTAACCATTTGGTTACAAAATACTCATGCATATGTAATTTTCCACGCAAAGCCCTTATGACTCACAGATCTTGAAACAGAAATGAGATATGAGGAGTAAATGTCTTTTTTTTTTTTTTGAGTTGGAGTCTCACTCTGCCGCCCAGACTGAAGTGCAGCGGCCGCTCCCGGCCACCGCAGCCTCGACCTGCTGGGCTCCGGTGATCCTTCCCCCTCAGCCTTCCGAGTAGCCGGAATTACAGGCATGTGCTACCACGCCCGGCTCATTTTTGATTTATTGTAGAGAAGAGTAAATGTCACCTTTTGTTACTGGTTAATCTCAGTTTGGCCTCCCCCCACCCCAGTGATTATTTTGTGTGTGTGTGTGTGTGTGTGTGTGTGTGTGTGTGTGTGTGTGTGTGTGTCGGAGTCTCACTCTATCACCCAGGCTGGAGTGCAGTGGCACGCTCATGGCCACCGCAGCCTCAACCTGCTGAGCTCAGGAGATCCTTCCCCCTCAGCCTTCCAAGTAGCTGGAACTACAGGCGCTGTGCTACCACCCATGGCTTATTTTTAGATTTATTGTAGAGACAAGGTCTCACCAAGTTTTTCAGGCTGGTCTCAAACCCCTGAGCCCAGGCAATCCTCTTGCCTTGGCCTCTCAAAGTGCTGGGATTGCAGGCTTGAGCCACCATGCCTGGCCTGTGATTCTTTAAAACATGATTTTTTTTTTTTTTTTGAGTTGGAGTCACTCTGTCGCCCAGGCTAGGGTGCAGTGGCACACTTACGGCCACCCCAGTGTCAACCTGCTGGGCTCTAGCAATCCTTCCGCCTCCGCCTTCCACGTAGCCGGAACTACAGGCGTGCTTTACCATGTCCGGCTAATTTTTTTATTTTTATTTATTGTAGAGACGAGGTCTTGCCAAGTTGCCCAGACTGGTCTCGAACCCGCGGGCTCAGGTAATCCACTCACCTCAGTCTCCCAAAGTACTGGGATTATAGGCTGAGTCACTGAGCCTGGCCACGAAGCAGCTTTTCAAGAAAAGTTTTAATCATGTGTTGTAAACTGCTGTGGAAATTGTTATTATCATGATTTTCCTTGGTTTTCTTGCTCTGAATTCCCAGAATCTTTCATACACACTCTCTCTGTTTCTCTTCCTCTCTCTCCCTCCCTGTCACCCTCTCTCTTTCCTTCTCTCTCTCTCCCTCTCTCTCTCTCTCTCTCTCTCCTCTCTGTCTCTCTTCCTCTTCCTCTCTCTCTCTCTCTCTTATATATATATATATATACACACACATCTCTCCCTCGGCTCTTTCTCTCCTCCCTTGCTCTGTCTCTAGCTGTCTGTCTCTTTCACACACACCCCCTTACCTTCGAAATAAATAGAACCGTACTCCAAACCCAGTGACATCTGCATTCTCCTTTTCCTTCATTAGTGTTTCAAAACAAATGTTAGCAGTACCATCTTAAATTTTTAAAATATCAAACTTGTGATTTTGCTCAAACTCATCAAGGTATATAATTTGACCCTGCTGAAATTGGAATTATTGTATCTATGAGAAAACAGTGATCATCTCATGTTCACTCACAGGACTGAAACATTATTTCACGTACTAAAATTGCTCATAGTTTTTTTGAGCTGTGCCATTTTTAGGGACTTTGGCTCCAGCCTTGGTGCTCCTAAAGCACCAAGACTAGACTCCATTGCGGAGAACGGAGTTGAGGCATTCCATAGTACTCCATGGCCCATGGCAATGGTACTTAAAGACAGCATTCCCTGGAAACAGGGTCATTCTTCATTTGCTTTTTCTCTTGAAACCTTGTAATTTACCTGAGCAAAAGATGTTTGTTGACCATAAATCAATTATACAGAAACATTAGTAAACAGCTGGGTCGTTTTGAATATATCCTTTTTTTTTTTTTGAGTTGGAGTCTCACTCTATCGCCCAGACTGGAGTGCAGTGGCCGCTCCCGGACACCGCAGCCTCGACCTGCTGGGCTTGGTGATCTTTCCGCCTCAACCTTCCGAGTAGCCGGAACTACAGGCGCCCGCTACCACGCCCGGCTAATTTTTTGATTTTATTGTAGAGATGAGGTCTCGCCTGCCCAGGCGGGTCTTGAACCCGCGGGCTCAGGCAATGCACTCACTTCAGCCTCCAAAGGCGCAGGATTACAGGCTGAGCCACCAAGCCCGGCTGAATATATCCTTTGTTAACCCTTTTATCTCCAGTGTAGTAAGTTCCTAATTAAGGTAGTAGCCTAACTTAAGGTGGTTTGAACAGTCACTGACCACAATGAAAATAATGTTTTTTTTCCCTTAGAAATACGGTGAGTGCACTCATTGTGTATGCTAGCTAGTTTGTGTTATAGCTTAAAAGAGCATCTGGGGTTTCTAAATCTTTATAAAGGTGAGCTTGTTTTTCTATCACAGTATTAAGGTTTTTATGGGATAAAAGTTTGGGTAGGTGAGAAGAATTGGATAAGATAAAATCAATGTACTGACTACATCTTATTAATAAGAACATCACTCATCTGAGCTGTACTTTATTTAGCGAGTCAATCAAAAAGACTAGAATTGATTCAAGGTAATGGAGATGTTTCCCAGCCTAAGTCATCTAGTCCATTCTTTAAATGTTACTCATGAATGACGTGGTCCTCTGACTTGCATCCTTCCAGAGGAATGTTGAAGGGACCAGGTCCATGACATGAGCAATTAAAAGCCCACAGAGGCCAGGTGTGGTGACTCATGCCTATCATCCCAGCAGTTTGGGGAGCCAAGGAGAGAGGACTGCTTGAGTCCAGGAGTCTGCAATCAGCTTGGGCAACATGGTGAGACCCCGTCTCTACAAAAAATTTAAAAATTAGCCGGGTGTGGTGGCACACGTCTGTAGCCCCAGCTACTTGAGAGGCTGAGGTGGGAAGATTACCTGAACTCAGGAGGTCAAGGCTGCAGTGAGCTGTGATCGTGCTCCTACATTCCAACCTGGGCAACAGAGTGAGATTCTGACTCAGAAAAAAAAAAAAAAAAAAAAAAGGTTATATGGAACCCAGGAGTGGCCTTGGTGCTTTTGTCCCTGCCAAGGCCAGGCTGTCCAGGGGAGAGTCACTCTGGCATCAGTCAGTTTGAGGAGCTTGACCCCTCTCATATGTGACTGAGACTTCCCCTTAAACAGATCTGCCCGGAGGCCATAATGATAAATGAGGATTTGGGGTATCTGTGGATACATGGTGATGGTGCTGGGGAGATTCGTTCCCGAAGAAGGGGTTTTTCTTTTCCCAATTATACCTCCAGCACGTATGTAAACGTCTTGGATCAGATTTGAGAAATGTGGAAAATATTGATGAAACCATAAAATGCCTCAAGAGATGGAAAAGTAACTCAAAGCTGGAGTTCCAGAATGAAATGCTTTCTGTGTTTTGCTTACTGAGATTTCATCCCATTGGCATTTCCTCTCTTGTTAGGAGAAATTCCACCGGTTCCATCACTATCCACACCCCATTTGCATACCCCTCTGCACCTGGGTCTACATCTTGGAAAATCTTTTAAAATTTTTTTAACGTTCCAAAAGGCAAAAATTTCAAAAAATCATAAAATCAAAAAGAAAAACAAATACCAAAAAAAATAATAATAAAGAAAAGAAATCACATAAGTACAGAAGCAGAGACATTGCCAAGGAAATGTCAGGTGTCTCATACACAGGAAAGAAACTGACATGGAGACAGGAACATGGAGGCTCTGCGTGGCAGGATGAAGACATTTCGGAAATAGATAAGGGTGATGGCTGCACAATATTGTGAATGGAATGAAGACCACTGAATTGTACCATTAAAATGGTTCAAGTGGCAGACTATATGTTTTATATCTATTTTACCACAATTTAAAGTACTCCAATATACCAAATACTGTTGAATTGTATGCTTTAAATGAATGAGTTCTATGGAATGTGAATTTTATTTACATGTATTGAATATCTCAATAAAACTGTTAATGAACTGTCATGGAGAAAAAGAGGATCAAGCTTGCAAAAAAATAAAGACCACAAGTGAAATATTAGAATCCCAGACTCTCAGTTTTCATTTCTTTTCTTTTTTTATTTTTGAGTCGGTGTCTCGTGCTGTCACTCAGGCTGGAGTGCAGTGGCATGATCATTGTTCACTGCTGCCTCGCTCTCCTGGGCTCAGGTGATCCTTCCTCCTCAGCCTTCCAAGTTGCTGGGACTACAGGTGCACGCCACCACGCCTGGCTAATTTTTTGATTTTTTGTAGAGATGAGGTCTCGCTACATTTCCCAGGCTGGACTTGAACACCTAGGCTCAAGGAATCCTTCAGCCTCAACCTCCCAAAGTGCTGGGACTACAGGCATGAGCCACGGTGCCTGGCTGACCTAAGCTTCAAATTCATTAAAATCATTAACAATTTTAGAATGCTTATCAATTTCAAGATTTCCACCTATGATTTTATGTATTATAAACTATTTCATCAATTGCTTCTGCCCTATTACGAAACAGACTACAGTGCAATGCTATAGGTTGAAAAAGGCAACTAACTTGTCACTTAAGGTAAATTCAAACTAATTACCACAATTTCCAAAGTTCCTAAAAAGGATTGTAACTCGACCAAAGATGCGGCCTTTGTTTTTTCATGCTGTTGGCTCTGTTATGCAGCCTTTGTTTTTTATTAACAATGGCGATCAAGCAATAAGAACTCAATATAAGAGGGAAAAGGTGGGGGCGAAGAAGGACTCACAGGAAGAGGAGTCATTTTATAATTTTTGTTTTTTTCATTTGGAAGCTCACTCTGTTGTCCAGGCTGGAGTGCAGTAGCATGATCACGGCTCACCTCAGCCGCAACCTCCTAGGCTCTGGTAATCCTTCAGCCTCTGCCTCCTGAGTAGCTGGGACTACAGGCATGTGCCACCATGCCCGGCTAATTACTTTTATTTTTATGTTGTAGAGACAAGGTATCACTATGTTGCCCAGGCTGGTCTCTAACTCCTGGGCTCAAGCAATCCTCTCTCCTCGGCTACTCAAAGTGCTAGGATTACAGGCATGAGCCACTGCACCCAGCCTAATTTTATAATGTATCAAGATAAATAATCCCACCTCAGGCTTTATAATAAATAAAGCCACGCTTAATAGCAATGATAGAGCACTTGAATGTTTTAATTATGGCTCTAAGGGAAATTATTAACAGAATAAAATTTTAAATTTTTCTTGAGATGATACTAATTTTCTCAAAAACACTTAAGAATTCCAAAATAAAAGGTCACAATGCCTTCCTGAGGACAAATTCACTCTGTTCCCAATGATTCTACTGGAATCACAGTCAATGGAATCATCACAAACACAACAGTGTTTGTTTCCCGGATAGACTTTCTGATTTCTTATTCCAAGACAAAGAAAGATTGAAAAATTTTTTCAGTCTTTTGAAAGATTCAAGAAATTTGTTTCAATTGAAAGATTCAAGAAATTTTTCTCCAAAACAAACTCCATATTGTTTGAATGATCCTCTTCTTAGCTGTGCAAAAATGCTTGATAGAGTTATTTTTAACTGGGGACAGAACATTCATTCTGGGAAGCGTTCAGATTTCTAATTTTATAATTAGCAGATATATATACTGTTGGTCAAAGACTAAGCCATCCATCATGCCCCTATCCACACTTAGGTGCAAGATCATCAACAGACAGTTGATGTTACAGTTTTTAGGAATTAAAGTGCTGGGCGCAGTAGCTTGCACCTGTCATTCCAGCAGTTTGGGAGGCCTAGGTGGGAGGATTGCATGAGGTCAAGGGTTCGAGATCAGCCTGGGCAATATAGCGAGACCTCATCTCTACAGAAAAATAAAAATAATTAACCAGTTGGGCACAGTGGCTCATGCCTGTAATCCCAGCACTTTGGGAGGCTGAGGCGCGAGGATTGCCTGAGCCCAATAGTTCGAGACCAGCCTGGGTAACATGATGAGACCTTGTCTCTACAATAAATAAAAAAATTAGCCAGACATGATGGCATGTGCCTGTAGTCCCAGCAACTTGGAAGGCTGAGGCAGAAGGACTGTCTAAGCCCAGGAGGTCAAGGCTGCAGTAGCCATGACGTTCCACTGCACTCCAGCCTGGATGACAGAGTGAGATCTCAACTCACCAAAAAAAAAAGAAAAAAATTAGTCGGACATGGTGTTGGTACCTGTAGTACCAGCTTCTTGGGAGGCTGAGGTGGGGGGATCACTTGAGGCCAGGAGTTCGAGGCTGCAGTGGGCTATGATTGTACCACTGCACTCCAGCCTGGGCAACAGAGTTTGAGGCCTTATCTCGAAAGAAGGGAGGGAGGGAGGGTAGGAAGGAAGGAAGGAAGGAAGGAAGGAAGGAAGGAAGGAAGGAAGGAAGGAGAATTAAAGTCTTCAAGTTGCAGAGAGTCTTGAGTGGGTATCACTGGTGCCTATGAGCTATGCTAGATGACACAAGCAACTAGCCATCATCCATAGAGTAAGCCTTTCGCCCACACACAATGTTCCCTTTTAAATAATGAGCCTGGAGGATGCCCGACGGATTCTACTGCTTTTATTGATTATTACTTTCTTTAAACTTTAAACAATGTTAGCCATGGAGGATGATTAAAAAACAACGAATATCCTTGGAATATGTACATCCCATGAACAGATAGGAACCGACTCGGTCTTTCGTCACAGCAGGAATTCTCAGGCTGCACGCAATCAGTAGTTTATACTCCAAACACAGCAATCACTTCCGTGCTAATCATTCATCCGGCAGATTCCCACCCACGGCTGTCTGCTCTTGGAGAGCTTCAGCACAGGGGCCAATGCAGCCAGGAACGCATCCTCCGTCCAGCGGCTGGCGAGACCCTAGAGGTGGGTGTCCGCGATGGGTATCCTCCTGAGCTCCACGATCTGGGAGTCAGTCAACGTGCCTCCCTCCTGGCTGCCCTGACCGGACTCGTTGTCACTGACACTGAGACCAGCACCTGCGACAGAAACAGAATAAATACACGTCCCAGACCATGAGCACAGTGAGTTTTTAAGGGTCAAGCTCTAGTAAAAAATGAGTCATACATTTAGAATATATACTAATACCTAACAATTATGGAATTATATTTTTTAAACTTTGGTAGTTTTTTAAAGTAGAAATTAATTTCTGAAGACACATGCTTGGGGTCTCAATGTTTTGCTTGTTTGTACGTAGTGGACAGGTGTAACTGACTACCAAGGGTGGTGTTTCTCAGTCTAGGGCTCTTCAAAGAGGAAAGGCAAGCAGGTCACTAAACTTCTTCAGAGGGGATGAGGTCTGTGAACACACAACCCCACATACCTGAGTCTAGTGGGTCCATCAGTGGGACTCAGCGTTGGGTGTGACCTGACAAGACAGGCATATGAGGACACCTGGCGCCCTGTCAGTGCCCTGAAGACACCAGCTCGGAACAATTCAGATCTGATCCCAAGATAAAAATAATTACATAACACTGCGGTGGTGGCGGTGCTGAAACAGACCCCCAAGGGCCCACAAAGCTGCTGTCAGCTCCAGACAGCCCAGAACCTCTGCTGGGGAAGGTGCACGGTGATCTGCTAGGCTTTTCGCAACTCGGAATGATTCAGAAAACTTAGAACTATGATAGATTCACACTTGTTCTTTTCTTTCATATTTGTAGTTAGAGAAGAATGTTCTTTTCTTCCTTTGTAAAGTACAGATAAACACAAACTCATGGTCTCTCACATACACACAGACAGAGAGGGAGGGAGGGAGAGACAGAGGAGAGAGAGACAAAGAGAGGAGAGACAGAGAGAGGAGAAAGAGACAAAGAAAGGAGAGAGAGGAGAGAGAGAAAGGGAGGAGAGAGAGGAGAGAGAGAGAGATAGAGAAGAGAGAGAGGAGACAAAGAGAGAGAGAGAGAGAGAGGAGATACAGAGGGGAGAGCCAGAGACAGAGGGGGGGATGTGGTCATAGGGCTGCCTGGCTCCCCAGGGCTTGCAAGCCCAGCCCCACCCGCTCTGCTGGGCTGGAGACTCCGCAAGCAAGGAGAAAAGTGAAAAGTGAAAAACCAGTTGCGCAGCCCAGACTCCCCTTCCTGTCTGAGACAAGCAAGGGCGATTCTGCAGAGCTGGCAGCGTGAGAGGCTAGTGATTTCTCTTGTCCTGACCCGTGTGGAGCACCAGGGCCCTCCTCCTGGCCCAGGCCCCTTTCTGCCTCCCACCCTGTTGGCCCCTCTGGTGGGGCTGCAGATGACACTCCACCTCCTCCTGTTGCTTCTGGGACCCAGGACTAGCCTGGCGCCTCCTTTTAGAGTTCCTCTGCGCTTTCCAGAGCTCTTATGCCTTCTCTCTTTGCACCCCCTCTGTGGTCTCACCCCATGTCCTCCTTCAGCCCTGCTTCAAGTCCAGGGGCCAGTCAGATCTCTGCCTGTGCTCCAGCCTCATGTCTCACCAGTGCTTCTGAGTTCAGGACACGGGGCCCCTGGCCACCTCTTTGTCACACCATGTTACTATGCCAGTATCTCTGCCTGGCATGCTCTTCTTGCCTCAGTTTTTTTTTTTTTAAAAAAAACAGGGTCTCATTCTGTCACCCAGCTCACCGCACCCT
The DNA here is from genome assembly GCA_027257055.1 of Cephalopachus bancanus. Classification (NCBI taxonomy): domain Eukaryota; kingdom Metazoa; phylum Chordata; class Mammalia; order Primates; family Tarsiidae; genus Cephalopachus; species Cephalopachus bancanus. The sequence goes on along the minus strand of JAPVLO010000164.1, from coordinate 3,169,292 downwards.
TGACCTTCTGGGCTCAGGTGATCCTTCCGCCTCAGATTCTCCAGTATCTGGAACCAGATATGTGTGCCACCGCGTCTGGCTAATTTTTTGATTTGTTTTTAATGACGAGTCTCATCGAGTTTCCCAGGTTGGTCTCAAACTCCTCCTGGATTCAAGCCATTCTCCATCCTTGGCCTCCCAAAGTGCTGTGATTACAGGTGTAAGCCACCGTGCCCGGCCTCAAAATCTTTCAAAATTCCACTTTGAATCCCACCTAACTTTGTTGAGCACACTGGGCTGCGGATGTTCACAAGGTCAAATAAGTCACTGTGGTTTGAGGGAGGTCTCTCCAAGAGAAGTTTATTGATGAGGTCCTTGGAGAGTCTGGATATTTTGGTCCTTGATTCTGAATGTTTTTGTTTATGCTCAGGGACTTGTCATCTATTTCCTCTAACTGAAAAATAAATAATTTCTAGATTTCCAATAGGGAAATGTTTATGGTGACATTTCTGTTACTGGTCTGAAGTAAACATCAGGAAGCTATGGTCCTGGGGACAGTAAGGAATGAGGATGGTCACTCTAAGAGAACTCCTCAGGAAGAAAACCCTGCTTTTAAGCCTGATACGCTCCAAGTTTGACATTTTCGGGAATCTTGTCAGTTTTGGATCCACATAAAAATATCAGTACTCGGTTGGGCAAAGTGGCTCATGCCTGTAATCCCAACCCCTTGGTAGGCCAGGAGTTTGAGACCATTCTGAGCAACATAGCAAGACCTTAACTCTACAAAAAGATAAAAACACACCAAAAAATTGACCAGGCATGGTGGCGCACACCTATAGTCCCAGCTACTAGGGAGGTTGAGGTGGAAGGATCATCTGAGTCCGGGAGGTCAAGGCTGCAGTGAGCTGTGATCGTGCCACCACATTCCAGCCCGGGTGACAGAGTGAGATCTCGATTCAAAAGGTTGATGCACTTCATGAACAAATAAGAGAAGGACATTATGCCTGCAATTTTAAAGTGAAATACAGACTTCCCTTCTAGAAAGACAAATACTTTCTTTTTAAAAAGTTTAAAATGATAATAATGTTTTCTTTTTCTTTTAAAAAATAATATGGTCGGGCACAGTGGTTCATGCCTGTAATCACTTTGGGTGGCCAAGGTAGGAGGATCACTTGAGCCCAGGAGATTGAGACCGGCCTGGGCAACATAGCAAGACCTCATTGCTACAAAAAATTAAAAAATTAGCTGGGCAGAGTGGCTCATGCCTGTAGTCACATCTACTCTGGAGGCTGAGGTGGAAGGATCTCCTGAGCCCAAGTGGTCGAGGCTACAGTGAGCTGTGATCGTGCTACTGCACTCCAGCTTGGGTGACAGAGTGAGACCCTAACTCCAAAAAAAAAAAAAAAATCAATATGGTAAGCTGGGCTCAGTGGCTCAGCCTGTAATCTCGGCACTTTGGGAGGCTGAGGCAAGTAGATTGTCTGAGCCCACGGGTTCGAGATCAGCCCGGGCAACCTGGTGAGACCTCATCTCTACAATAAATCAAAAAATCGGCTGGGCATGGTAGCGCATGCCTGTAGTTCTGGCTACTTGAAAGGCTGAGACAGAAAGATCACCGGAGCCCAGCAGGTTGACGCTGGGGTGGCCATGAGTGTGCCATTGCACTCCAGTCTGGGCAACAGAGTGAGACTCCAACTCAAAAATAAAAAAATCAATATGGTTAAAATTCAGGTAGACCAAGAAGACCAGGCCTGGCTTTGGACTAGAGCTTCTATTTTAAGTAAAACTATTTTAACATACTTGCCTTTAATTGTAATTTTGAAATATGTAAAAATGTGTGCACTAATACACTGCCCTCAAAAACACTGTCTTGCTCACTTCAGAATTCATTTGTAGCTGTTGACCACAAACTTGGAGTCTGCTGGCACCTTAGTAGATGCTTATAAAGGAGTGACGGCATTTTTTCAATTTGGTAATTGGCTACCTGAGCATTCCCTCTTAGATCTAGTCTTTCTCGCAACTAATCTTAATGTAATTAAAAAGAGAATGTCTTTGCTAAAGAGTATTAGGTCTACTGCCTGCCCCTAGAGCACCAGCATTCTGACATTAAATTCTCTCTCACACCCAGTAAGGGTGTTCTATCTATTGAATTAATTCAAGTATTTTAGTATGTGATTGGATATGTCAGCATTATTCCTAATTTAAAGGTGATGCGTTCTAAGAAAGATTAAAAGGGCACAGAAAATGCTATCAATGGCTATTGAAAGACCTATTTAGTTAGTTCCCTTTCCCAAAATCAATCAATCCATCCATCTAGCCATCCAACCTTTCACCTACCCACTCACCCATTCATCCATCCAACCATCCATCCCCCCACCCACCCACTTACCCATCCATCCTTCCACCCATCCAATCTTTTCATCCACCTACCCAACCACTCACCCACTCAACCATCCATCCACCCATCCAATCCACTCATCCACCTACCCACCCATCCATCTACTCAACCATCCATCCATCCACTTACCTATCTACTCACCCACCCCCATCCATCCACCCACTTGCCTGCCTGCCCATTCATCCATCCATCCATCCATCCATCCATCCATCCATCCAATCCACTTGTCCACCCACCCATTCATCCAGCCATCCTACATGGAGTATGAACCTAGATACCCAGGACTGTTATACACCCAGGGTCATTGAGATGAATCCTAGTCTTGTAGAACACAGCTTTGGCCCAGGACTAGGCCTGCTTCTTATTTCAACATGATCATCTGGCCGCTTTTCCTGCTTCTAAGTGGAATGTGTGCTTGGATGGGCCATGCTTCCTACATTGCAACCTATTTCCTTGCTTGTGACTTATTAACCTGTCTTGACAAATTCTGTTCTCTCGGACACATATTCTAGCGCAGGAATTAGGGAAAGGGAATTACATAGGGCAAGTCTGGTTAACAGGTGGTTATTACACAACACAATCTGAGAAGGATAAATAAGTATCTTCCTATCTGATCCAACCAATGTCAGAAATCCCAGTTAAAGATGCATTTTCTTTCACCTTGAAGGTTTTGGTCCTGAAGAGTCTTCCACTAAAATATAAAAACCACGGAAAAAGCTTCTACCATCTACCTGTGTTTATAGAATATTATGAATTTTTTTTTTTTTTTGAGTTGGAGTCTCACTCCATCGCCCAGACTGGAGTACAAGTGGCACACTCCCAGTCACCGCAGCCTTGACCTGCTGGGTTCAGGTGATCCTTTTGCCTCAGCATCCCAAGTAGCTAGAATTACAGGTGCGTGCTATCACGCCCAGCTAGTTTTTTATTTATTGTAGAGACAAGGTCTCGCCAAGTTGCCCAGGTGGGTCTCTAACCCACAGGCTCAGGTAATCCACTCACCTCTGCCTCCCAAAGTGCTGGGATGACAGGCTGAGCCACCAAGCCTGGCCTTGAATGATCTTAAAGCTAAGAAAGCAGGCTAAGAAGAACAGCTGTTGAATGCCAAAGGCCTTTTTCTTTTTTTTGCCTTAAATTTCCAGTGTTCTCTAAGGTCAGCTGCAGAGGGAAGGAAAAGCTGGAGGTCTGCCAGAAAGCCTGGAACACAGAAGTTGATGGCTCCCTATGACATATAATCGCAAGCAGAACATTCTCAGATTCACTGCAGAAACTGTTATTTGAGAATAAGAAGATCTGCAATGTAGGGTTTTTGAGATAGAAGCACTGGTTTGCTAGCCTAGTTATTTGAGGTGAGAATATTGTGGCGAATGATTTGGCTCAAGACAGTGGCCACTCCGGGAACCTGCCACCCCACCTCGTAATCTCACGTCATCCATGGCTCCAGGCCATGTCTCATAGCTCCAAATCCTGCCTCTGGAGGCCGTGAAGTGCCTGGAGGAAGAGGCAGTAGGCTAGGGTCCCTCTAACCAATGATACATGACGCTTCTCCAGGACTACAAGGAGGTCTGGGGAGGACAACTTTTTTTTTTTTAACCTACCTATGAGAAATTTATTTTACTTTTACTTATTTTTTTTAGATTGGGAAACATAATTTATTAGAAAGTAAATTAGAAAGAGAGAGAGGAGAGAGAAGAGTCACCTCCCCAAGGTAGGAGAGGGGGTCAAAGTTTAGGAAACATGGCGGCTACCATAGCTCAAAGAGCACATGGCCACACCAGAGTTTAGTAAAGCAATAGGAATGACTGCTTGAAGTTGAATGCCTTTTTTTTTTTTTTTGATTTGGAGTCTTACTCTGTCACCCAGACTGGAGTGCAATGGCTGCTTGGCCACCACAGCCTCGACCTGCTGGGCTCCAGCAATCCTTCCGCCTCAGCCTTCCAAGTAGCTGGAACTACAGACGTGCGCTATCATGCCCAGCTAATTTTTGATTTGTTGTAGAGATGAGGTCTCGTCAAGTTGCCCAGGCGGGTCTCGAACCCACGGGCTCAGGCAATCCACTCACCTCGGCCTCCCAAAGTGCTGGGATTACAGGCTGAGCCACCGAGCCCAGCCTCGAATGCCTTTTAAACCTTCCCTTTGGTGGGGGCAGGTCGTTAAGGTGATTGTGTGTTGGTCTTCTCCATGGTGTCACGAAGTGCAGGTAAGCAGAGGTGCTGATGTCAGGTGATGAATAGCAAGCAGAAGGGTGGTTTAGTCACATGATTGCTTACTTATTTTTCGAGTTGGAGTCTCACTTTGTCACCCAGGCTGGAATGCAGGGGGATGCTCACAGCCACAGCAGCCTCTACCTGTTGGCCTCAGGTGAGCCTTCCGCCTCAGCCTTCCAAGTAGTTGGAACCACAGGCATGTGCCACCATGCCTGGTTGATGTTTTGATTTATTGTAGAAATGAGATCTTACCATGTTGCTCAGGCTGGTCTCGAATCCCTGTGTTCAGGCAACCTTCTCACCTCTGCCTCCCAAAGTGCTGGGATTACAGATGTGAGCCACCATGCCCGGCCTAGGGAGGACAGCTTTAAGGGACACATTCCCAGGTCTTCAGCCTCCATCTGCACTATTCTGATGAGAGGATGTTTTATTCTGACAATCATCTATCAAACATTTAATATTGCTATTCACATTGATTTGAACTGCAGACTAATAATAACTGTAATGGTAACAGTATAAAACATTTTTGGACACTTCAAAGTCTTATGGCCACAGAAGAAATTTATATTTCAACACATAAAGACGTTTTGTTGGTGAGAAATGTGTGTGGGTGAAGAGTAAATGAATTTCAAGGCTGGGTGGGTTGGCTCATGCCTATAATCCCAGCATTTTGGGAGGCCAAGGCAGAAGAATTACTTGAGAGTTCGAGACTAGCATGGGCAACATAGTGAGACCTCGCTTCTACAAAAAAAGTAAAAGAAAAAATTAGCAAGGCATGGTGGCATGCACCTGTAGTCCCAGCTATTTGGAAGGCTGAGGTGGAAGGATTGCCTGAATCCAGGAGACCAGGGCTGTGATCATGCCACTACACTCCAGCCTGGAGGACAGAGTGAGACCCTGGCTCAAAAAAAAGAACTCAAACATAAAATATTACAGTAGGATAAAATTTTGTGGAGAAAGTAGAATGGAAATATAAATTCAAGGAGAAAAGAGAATGACATAAAATTTCCAGTTGTAAAAGAAAAGTCTGCTCATATATTTAAAGAATGAATAAGGGTGGGTGTCAAATTGCTAAGATAATTAGCAGAGATACCTTTGGATTGCTTTTAAAAAATAATGTAAATTTTCTCTTTTAAAACACCAAAATTTGGCCAGGCGCTGTGGCTCAAGCTTATAATCCTAGCATTTTGGGAGGCTGAGACAAGAGGATTGTCTGAGTCCAGGGTTTCGAGACCAGTCTGGGCAACTTGGTGAGACCTCGTCTCTACAATATATCAAAAAATTAGCTGGGCGTGGTAGCGCGCACCTGTAGTTCTGACTACTTGGAAGGTTGAGGCGGAAGGATCGCCAGAGCCCAGCAGGTCAGTGCTGTAGTGGCTGGAAGCGTGTCACTACCCTCCAGCCTGGGCGACAGAGTGAGACTCCAACTCAAAAGCAAACAAAAACAAAAACAAACAAAGAGCTACACAGTTTAAAAAAGTTGTTTAGGGGTCCAAATAAAAAGGACGTGGGAGAGTCACGTTTCCAGGACCTGACTTGGAACAGCCCTAGAGAAGGGGTTTGCCTTCTCAAATGCCATGCACCAGTGACATGGTTGAGTCGGCACTGGACAGACTGGGGAGCCATTCCCTAGCCATTCCCCTGTTCTAATCAGGCAGTGCTGTACTGGACTTCAAGCATGCTGTTGCTCGATTTTTCTAGAAATTCTGGATTTTTATAAATATCGCTACATTTTTAATATTGACTCAAAACATGTTAAGGTGCTAGGTGTGTCAAACAAAAACACCTCGTGGGTTGAATCTGGCCTATGTAGATAAAATGGCACGTGGACTGATTCTTTATTTGACTACGATAGGAAATGTTCAAGGGAGTGGTGTTTGATTACAGCAGCATTTTTTCTAAAAATAGCGATGTTCAAGATTGTTATGTGGGTCTTTTAAAGTATGTATTTCCTAGTGAGTTCAGGGAACTCTAAGGAATGCTAAACCCAATCTACAAGTAAGCAAGTCATTCCACACATTCCTGAGCCAGATGCACTTGACGGTCGCTTTATATATAGAACACAGATCTGATTTAATTACGCTCCAAGCATTCATTCTATGTTTCCAGTGTCATAACATCAACAACTGATGATCCTGTAGTACTGAGGACATGATTAGGCCTGAGACTTCTTTGTATCTGAAAGCCCCTGTCAGCCCCCATTCTCAGGAGCTCCTTACGCGGCTGATGGCTCCCTCCTTCCTGAAGCCCCCTTTCCTCTCTGGTTTTCTTGCTGACTTTGTTTGTTTGTGGGACCCTCTTTAAGTGTAGGCCCTATCTAGAATGTTCTTGGTCTCTTTTCCCTTCCTTCTGCTCCCCTCCCTTCCTTGTCTCTTTTCATTTCTTCTCTCTCCTTCCCTTCTCCCAGGTCACAATTTTCATCCCCAGAGCTTCAGATATCATCTCGGTGCTGCTGCCCAATCATGACCTTCCAGCTAGTCCCTTGTCTCAGACCTGCCTCAGACCCAAACCTGAATTCTTAGGAGCCACCAGGCCTAATGTCCAGATCTGAATCTGTCAGTGTGCCCTTGCCAACAGAGAAACAAACACATACTTTACACAAGATTCCTTCTGTCAGGCAACCAGGAGAGAGGCACGAGCTTCTGCCGATTGTGCTCTCGGTTCTTCCTCCTGTGTGCATTTTCTCGTTTTATTTCTATTCTCCAGATCTGAGGCCTCAGTCTCCTTCTTGTGGACCACTGCAATAACTTCCCAGCCTTTCTGCTCTTGCCTCTGAATTTATTCTTCCTACTTTCGGAAACTATTTTGCTTCAAAACCAAAGGGAACACGTCATTCCTCCCCTTCTAAGCTCTCCGTGGCTCACTATGCTCTAGAAAAACCCTTCTCTTTACTACAGTATCTGAACAGCATTTTAATATTATGCAAAATTTCAGTAAGTGTTCCACTCCCTTCAAATGCCTCTGGCACTAAACATGTTCTGGAAACACCAGGTTAAAAGAAGTGAAGTGGGGGTCTTACTCTAGGACTTCTTAGAGTTGCTAAAATGTGAATAGTGAATCTCTCCAGTTTTACAATATTCTTGGTCAGGGATCCTCCCATGGAGGAATGCTCACGAATAGTTCAAGGAGGGTGCAGGCTGAAACCCACCTGGAGAACTCGGATAGCCTACTGACGAAGCTGGTCAGCTGCCTGGCAGGCTGTTTTCTGGCCTGGCTACATTCACCCTCTGCCCCAGCCACACTGTGGACACACACTGTGAAGACTCTGGGTTTCGGCTCATCCTGTTTCTCAGTCCACAGTGCCCTTTCCTGCATTTTTCACCTGTTTATACATTCCTCAAGAATTAATTGTGTGCCCCCCATCACCTCAGGAAGTTATAACTGTCTTCATCAGTTTCTATTCTTCCTTGAGTTCTGGTTATGTGAATGTCTATGCCTTCAGTACACTCTAAGAGTCATTTGTTTATTCACACATTCATTCGTTTTTCAACAATGTTCACCAAAGGTATATCAAGTGCTAAGCACTATTCTGAAAACAAGGTTGAGTTCTAATTCATTTCGACAAGGTTTGCCATTCCTAGTTAAGTACCTGAGTGGCTGTGTGGCACATCAGTTGGGAGACCAGAGTCAGGTGCCAGGTGGCCTTGATTTGTTTATGCCACCACCATTTCTTAACTATGTGATCTTAAGCAAGTTATAAAACATGAAATACAAAAATATTATGTTATTCCTAAGAATTGTGGAGTAATCCTTAAGATATAATGTGACAAATTTTTACTTTATAATGATAAAGAAAAGCATTTTAACAAAGCAATATACTTTATAATCAGGCAGTCACACTGTACAATAGTAAAATGCACTTTGAAAGACATTTTAATAGCTTCATCTGGGCATGGACATATCTTGTTTGTGTGGATATCTAGAAACGAAAAGCTCACTGGAATTTTTATAACAGTTCAACATTTTTCTGAGGAAAAAGTTTTTTAAAAACTGCATATTGGATTTGAAAGTAACTAAAATTCCTTTTTGGTTATCTTTTAATTTATTTTTTAATAGAAATGAGGTCTCACTATGTTGCCCAGGTGGTCTTGAACGCCTGTGCTCAAAAAATCCTCCTGCTTTGGCCTCCCAAAGTGCTGGGAGGATTACAGGCACAAGCCACGACATTCAGCCTCTTTTTCTTTCTTTCTTTTAAAAAATTTAAAAGTTTAAGTAATTATTTATATACTTATTTATGAGTCAGGGTCTCACTTTGTTGCCTAGGGAGCAGTGACACGATCACCGTTTACTGCAGCCAGCATCATATGCTGCCAAACTGGAACCCCTAGGACCATACTCTCATTCTGTAAGAGCTATCCCTTGGGGTCAGAGTTGAATGGGACTAAATATATAGAAGTGTCAATAAAATGCCGTGTGCAATGGCACTTTGGAAACTATAAAACGATACAACACTCCTTTGCCAGTTTCTGCTTCAAAGAGCCTCCACAGGAAAACCTCTTGGGCAGGTCAGAGGCAAAACCCCCTCAGTGAGATCCCGACAGACTGTCTTATAGTGAACTTGTCTCCATAGGATCATGGTGTTCTAGCAAGATTCCAGGAAAGGGATATTTACATTTAGTTAGAGTATGCCTTTTTCTTAAAAGCAAATTGTAAATTATTTTTAGGTTGCATTATATTTGGTGCCAAGAACAAAATATCCTAGAGTTTGCCTGGGATTAGGAATGGGTCATGAGAATCAGGATGTGCTGAGGGTGAGTGACTGTCCATTTGCAACTTTATGGGAAGAAGTAATAAACCACAGCACAGCAAGTAGGCCCGCTTCTAATGTGCTCTGGGGACTCATACATACCCGTTTTTAACGCAAATATCAGGTCATCAAACTCCTGGGACTCCTCATCGGCTATCAGCGACCCCTGGCCATATCCTCCAGAGGGAAACGTGGCGCCGTTTTGTGGACTTGGCTTTAAATCTGGGCTGGCCTGACTGGCTTGTTGGAAGGATGCTCTCTCCCAGTCAGGTGGTACCTTTTGAGGTTGGGGTAGGGGAAAAGGAAACCGTAATATCAATGCGTGCACATCCTCCATGAAACCCACATGAACTGTTTATCTCTGTCTTTCATTACATAGACGCTGTGAAAAGGCTGTTCGATTGTTTTGCAATTAAGACCTTTGATTTTATCTTTGCTTCTTAGAAAATTACCTCTTTCCCTGAGCTAGTCTAGTCTGGTGATTCTACATAATTTCTGTATGGAGAAAGAAAACTAATTTTTTCCCCTTAGAGATAGGATCTCGCTCTGTCTCTCAGGCTGGAGTGCAAAGACACAGTCATAGCTCACTGCAGCCTCCAACTCCCTGGGCTCAAGCGATCCTCCTGCTACAACCTCCTGAATAGTTGGGGGAACAGATGCGTGCCACCAAACCTGGCTAATTTGTCTATTGCTTGTAGAGATGGAGTCTCGTTATGTTGCCCAGGCTGTTCTCAAACTCCTGGCCTCAAGCAATCCTCCTGCTTTGGCCTCCCAAAGTGCTGGGATTACAGGGGGGAGTTACTGTGCCTGGCTGAAAACTATTTTTTGAGCCAATACACACATTTTATTTTATTTGGTAAGATATGTGCAAAAAAACTGTTAAATAAATATAAGTACTGAAGAAGGATCCTCTTAATATTTAATCTACAATACCCCCCACCCCCAGAATTTAAAATATAATAGGAATCTACAAGGACACACTAAATTGAAAAAAAGGAAAACTTTCATAGGGTTCTTCCTAGTTTTTGATTGTCCTGGAATGATTAAACGTATTTGCTGCCCTCTAGGTTGGTAAACAACCCCTTAATCTCCCCTTTCCTGCGGGTACCCTTCTCTACTGAGCTGTTTAGGATGTCTCAGACAGGCCCCTGTTGACAGCTGAATCCAGGCCAGTCCTAAGCCCCTCAGGAATGCAGAGCACACTTGGGGCTTGGCTGATGTGCAATGCCCCCAGAGGAACACTACAGTAGCTGCTGGGCCAGGAACTGGACGGTCCCAGCTGCTGTCCCCCCACTAGAGGGTTTTCTGAGAGACTGCAAAGATGCCTCAGGACAGCAGCGGTCTGAGGGCTTTGGAAACACACTTGAGAGGAGAAGGTGAAACCTTAAACTGTTTCACAATGATGGGCCTCTAGCCCAGCACAGTCCCACGAAACTTTCTGCAGTGATACAAATGTTTATAGGTAGCTACCAAACACATGTGGTTGTTGGGCACTTAAAATGTGGCCAGGGTGAGTGATGAACTGAATCTTTAATGTTACTCAGTTTTAGTTCGTTTAACTTTATTTATTTATTCCTTTTTGAGTTAGGGTCTCACTGTGTTGCCCAGGCTGGAGTGCAGTGGCATGGTCATGGCTCGCCGCAGGTGATCTTTCCGCCTCAGCCTCCTGAGCAGCTGGGACTACAGGCACATGCCACCACACCTGGCTAACTTCTGGTTTTATGTAGAGATGAGGTCTCGCTATAGGCTAGTATCAATCTCCTGGGCTCAAGCAATTCTCTTGCCTCAGCCTCCCAAAGTACCGGGATTACAGATGTGAACCACCAAGCCTGGCCTAGTTAGTTTAAATTTAAATAGCTATATGCAGCCAATGGTGATTCTATTGGAGAGTTCAGATCTAAACAAATGCTAGCTTGAGTAAGATTGGGTAACCATTCAAAAACATTTTTTTAAGATTCATTTCTGAATTGTTAATCCTAAAAATATCTCTATTTCTGCTGATACCAGCTGTGATAAAAGAATTCAGTTTTAAGAAATTCTAGGATATTGACTGGGCGTAGAGGTTCACGCTTGTAATCTCAGCACTTTGGGAGATTGAGGCAAGAGGATTGCCTGAGCCCATGGTTTGAGACCATCCTGGGCAACTTGGCGAGATCTTGTTTCTAAAAAAATCAGTCAGGCGTGTTGGCACATGACTGTAGTCCCAGATACTCAGCAGGCTGAGGCAGGAGAATTGCCTGAGACCAGCAGGTCGAGGCTGCAGTAGCCATGATTGTGCCACTGCACTGTATCCTGAGTGACAGAGTGAGACTCTCACTCAAAAAAACAAAAAAAGAAAGAAATTTTAGGATACAGAAATAGTACTAGATTTCCAAATAGTACTAGATTTCCAACATCTGGTTGTGCAAAATGAACTACAGGTGTGCGCCACTATGCCTGGCTAATTTTATTTGTTGAGGCAATCCTCTTGCCTCAGCCTCCCAATGGTCCTAAAGATATATCCCACTTTATAAATATTATACTTGAACTGATTCAACTTAAAACTGAAACTTGGTATTCTTTGACCCAAATCTCTCATTTCTCTCCTCCACCCCCAGTCCCTGACAATCACCTTTCCACTCTGTTTCCTGGTTAATAATCCTTTATACTAAATTTTCTCTGTCCAAACTAAAAACATACATATAGTACTTGAATTGGATCATTTATCTTAACTTTATTTTATTTTATTTTATTTTGAGTTGGAGTCTCACTCTGTTGCCCAGACTGGAGTGCAGTGGCCGCTCCTGGCCACCGCAGCCTCTACCTGTTGGGCTTCGGCGATCCTTCCATCTCAGCCTTCCAAGTAGCTGGAACAACTTTATTTTTTTGTTTTTTTTTTTTGAGTTGGAGGTCTCATTCTGTTGCCCAGGCTGGAGGGCAGTTGCACAGTCACAGCTCACTATAGCTTCAAATTCTTGGGCTCACGTGATCCTCACATCTCAGCCTCCTAACTAACTGGGACTAAGGCCTGTGCCATCACACCCAGCTAATTTTTTGATTTTTAAAACAGAGACAAGGTCTTGCTATGTTTCCCAGGCTGGTCTCAAACTCCTGGACTCAAGGAATCCTCCTATTTTGGCCTCCCAAAGTATTGGGATTACAGGTGGGAGCTACCATGCCTGGCCAATTTATCTTAATTTTAACCTCACATAAATAAAATTCTTTTCTTTTCTTTTTTTTTCTGAGGTGGAATTTCAGTCTGTTGACCAAGCTGGAGTGCAGTGGCATGCTCACGGCCGCCGCAGCCTCAATCTGCTGGACTCAGATGATCCTTCTGTGTCAGCCTTCCAAGTAGCTGGAACTACAGGTGTGCGCCACTACGCCTGGCTAATTTTATTTATTTATTTGTTGTAGAGATGAGGTCTGGCCAAGTTGCCCAGGCTGGTCTCGAACTCCTGAGCTCAGGCAATCCTCTTGCCTCAGCCTCCCAAAGTGCTGGGATTATAGGCTTGAGCCACCACATCCGGCCAGGAAAATTATTTTCTACATTGCCACAAAGGACAAAAAATATCTCTGGACAGGTAGATCAGAATATCTACCTTTCTAATCTATATCTATCTAATCATGTACATCTATCTACCTATCAACCTATTATGTATCTATCCATCTATCTATCAATTGCCTTTTTTGTTTGTTTGTTTGAGTCGGAGTCTAGCTCTGCTACCCAGGCTGGAGTGCAGTGGCGGGACCATGGCTCCTGCAGCCTTGACCTGCTGGGCTCAGGAGATCATTTTTCCGCCTCAGCCCTCAAAGCAGCTGCGACTACAAGTGAGCACCACCATGACCAGCTAATAGTTTTGATTTATTCTAGAGACAAGGCCTTGTCATGTTGCTCAGGCTAGTCTTGAACTCCTGAGCTCAAGCAATCCTCTCACCTTGGCCTCCCCACAATGCTGGGATTACAGGTGTGAGTCACCACACCCTGCTATTATCTATCTACCTACCTACCTACCTACCTATCATTGTCATCTGTCATCTATGTCATGTATCTATCTATCCATATAATCTATCATCAATCTAACTATCATCATCATTATCTATCATCTATCTATCTCTATCTACCTATCATCTAATCTGTCATGTACCTATCTATCCATATCATCTATCATCACATCATCTATCTATCTACCTACCTACCTACCTACCTACCTACCTACCTACCTACCTACCTATCTATCTACCTACCTACCTACCTACCTATCTATCTATCTATCTCCATCTGTCTGTCATCAATCACAGGCAGAGAGAGAGAGAGAGGGAGAAAAAGGCAGAGAGAGCCAGGGAGTGAGAGAAGGCAGAGGAAGGCAGAGAGGGCAGCGAGGTTGGCGCAGCCACCTCCTCCATGGCGCTGATGAGGTTCTGGGTGGACTTGCTGATCTCTCCGCCTGCGGCAGGCATCCCGCTCCCCGGTGTGAAGAAGGCGGAGCTGGGCCCCGGGTGCCCGTTCATTTCCACCGTGTAGCTGGCCTTCATGGGGCAGCACATCTGGTTGTGCAAAATGAAATAAACCACAAAGACGTAAAGTCCCTGCAAAAAAAACCAAAACCAACACGTCAGCATGTCCTGTGGCCACGGCTGAGAGCCAGCGGGGCTGAGCAGTGGGTCCCTGCAAGCTCCACCTCCATTTCCCTGCGGGTCACGGACCTTGTCAGGAGTCCAGCGAGAGACGGTCGCACACTTCCAGTGCCACAGAAAAGCCAGTCAGTGTCGCTGACGAAAACTGGCTCCCCCCAGAACATTGTTTTTCTTTTTGTCTTGGTTAAAACTTAAAGGACTCTGCAGTCTAGCCCCACTCATACTCGAGAGCAGAACTGCATCCCCATAGCTGTGTGCATTTGGTCATAGGAAGCAAATCTCCTGCCTTTCACAAAAGTACCATGTTGCCCCATCTCTCTCTTATTTGCATCTTTTGCTGAGCCAAAAACTGAGCTGAAGCAGGTGACTAATGGTGCTCCCGTCACGCTGTAGATTTCTGAAAGGGCAGCACTGACCAGGTCTCTTGATTTCACGTAGATCTGCTACCTACTTAGCTCATTTGGAAATAGAAGCACTGCGCAGGGACTCAGGAATTCTGCAAATTGCTTAATATTTAGCATGACTTGCTTCATTATAAAGGTTACATAAGAACAATAAAGCTATCTTTTGCATCCTTTTTTCTTTTCTGTGTCAGGGTCTCACTCTGTCTCCCAGGCTGGTGATCACAGTTCACCCCAGTCTCAACCTCCTGGGTTCAGGTGATCCTTCCACCTCCGCCTCCTGAGTAGCTGGGACTACAGGAGTATGCCACCATGCCTGGCCAATTCCTTGATTTTTTTTGTAGAAGACGAGGTCTTGCTATGTTGCCCAGGCTGGTCTTGTATGCCTGGGTTCACCTCACTCTCCCAAAGTGCTGGGATTACAGGCGTGAACCACTGTGCACGTTTCTTTCTTTCTTTCTTTTTTTTTTTTTTTTGAAACAGAGTTTTGCTCTGTCCCTCAGGTTGGAGCACAGTAGCAAATCATAGCTCACTGCAGCCTCAAACTCTTGGGCTCAAGTGATCCTCCCACCTCAGCCTCCCAGAGTGTGAGATTACAGGCACAGGCATGCACCACACACACACCACCCCATCTTGTGCATTCTTTTTTTTTTTTTTGAATCAGAGTCTCCCTCTGTCGCCCAGGCTGGAGTGCAGTGGCACACCCATGGCCACTGCAGCCTCGACATGCTGGGCTCCGACGATCCTTCCCTCTCAGCCTTCCAAGTAGTGGAACCACAGGCGCGTGCCACCACACCTGGCTATCTTGTGATTTCTTAAAGAGCTGCTGGCCCTTTAAATTCTTTTGCAACTTAGTAAACTCTTGACAATGGCTCTGCTTCAGTCACAGACAGCAACTCCAAGTTTGTTTTGTGTTCCCAGCATCACTACAAGGGATCTCCTTCTACAGGGTGGCTACTGCACATTCATAAAGCTTGGTAATTCTGACCCTTACTCTCAGCTGATAAAATGGGTTCCATTGTGCCTTTTGTATCTGTTCATCCTGGCGTTTGAGTTTTGGAAGCAAAAAAGAATCCCACTTATAAAGTTCCTAAGATTCTTCAATTAACCCAAGAAAAGAAAAGCAAGACACTCAGTTTATTAAAGAAGGCAAAGAGTCAACATCAAGATTTTTCAGAAACCATGAATAAGTGACGTTATCTTGTGAAATTTGCTTTCTCCCAGAGTTCCTAACATTTCGGGGAGTGTAGAAGCAATAATATACTTGTGGGCCTGAAACTTATATCTGTTGGTAGAGTAATAAAAAGTTTGAGGCCCGGCTTGGTGGCTCAGCCTGTAATCCCAGCACTTTGTGAGGTTGAGGCGAGTGGATTGCCTGAACCTACGGGTTCGAGATCAGCTCGGGCAACTTGGTGAGCCCTCATCTCTACAATAAATCAAAGATTAGCCAGGTGTGGTAGTGTGTGCCTGTAGTTCTGGCTACTTGGAAGGCTGAGGCCTATTTGGAAGGCTGAGGCGGAAGGATCACCTGAGCTCAGCAGGTCAACGCTGGGGTGGCCGTGAGTGAGCCACAGCACTCCAGCCTGGGCCACAGAGTACATTTCCAACTCGGAAAAAAAAAAAAAAAGTATTAGGAAATACCCAGGGCCTAAGAATTGCAACCAATTTTTTTTTGGGGAGGGAGATGAAATCTTGTTATGTTGCCCAGGCTGAGCTCAAGCAATCCTTCCACTTTGGCCTCGCAAAGTGCTGGGATTACAGGTATGAGCCACCACACCCGGTCGCAAACAACTTTTGTATAAAATGAAATTAGTGGACAAACTACAAGGCTTGTATGCTAGCATTTGATCTCTGTACCATTTCCGGAACACTGTTATAACATAGGACTTTCTCCCCTTTTTGCCCAAACGATACCTTCTCGGGTTGCCACCTAGTTAAAAACACATTTTAAAATCAGTGGCTTATCTGCTAAAAAGTATTTTAAAATTTGATTGCTCTGACCATGATATGAAAGTAAACAAACATTTACTTCCCTTTGAATTAGGGTGGTTTGGATTTTTTTGGAAACAACATTAGCATTCTAAATTGCGTAGGGTAAGTGAGTAAATTAGTTTCATGTGCATGTGATACTGTGACCATTAGCAGAAACAAATCTTCCTGAAAATACTCACACACAGCCAACATTTTTCTTGTACAACGGACTTTTCACATGGGTATGACCTAATTACATTGGCCACAGCAATAGACAAAACAGGAAAATAATAGAACTGTCAGCCTGAAAAACTGTGCAAATGCCACTGATTTATTTCAGGACTTCTCTAAGTGTTGTGAAGAGATAGGGTGAGAGCTGGATCAGGAAACAAAACCCATGCTTTCAAATCCATCTCTGAGGACTCACTGGAGAAAACAGCCCGTTCCCTCTCTTGTTTGTTTTCTTATTTAATTTTTGTGCTTCAGGAAAGGAACTGCCTGCTTAAAATAACTAGCCTGTGAAAGCTGCATGTGTTTTTCTTTTCTTTTTTTTTCTCTTTTTCTTCTTGAGTTGAGGTCTCACTCTGTCACTCAGGCTGGAGTGCAGCCTCAAACTCCTGGGCTTGCGTGATCTGTCTCAGCCTCCTAAGTAGCTGGAACTACAGGTGTGCCCCACCATGCCCCACTTTTTTTTTTTTTTAAACATCTTTTAAAGAGACGAGGTCTCACTGTGTTGCCTAGGCTGGTCTCAAATTCCCAGCCTCAAGCGACCCTCCCACTTCAGCCTCCCAAAGTGCTGAGATAACAGGCAGGAGTCACCGTGCCCTGCCTTTCAAAAAGTTTTCCTTAAAAGCATAGAAATATACAGTAAATATTGGGAATCTTCTAGCTGTGCCCCAGGACACACAAGCACTGTTGAAATGGAAAGAATAGAACATTCAGTGTAGACTCTATGACATTTGCCTGTGTCCAGTCCAGATATGGACAAGGAACTTTCATGATCCAAGGTACTCAGCTGTGAGGCTTTCTAACCTCTGAGTGAAACAAGTCTCCTTTGCAAACACTGCATATTTTCTCGGGGCCCTCTTGTGTATGCCGGTCTGAGGACGAATTTTAAGACAATCTGGATTCTCAATTATTCAGTTCAGTATTGCTGATCACTGGCTATGTGCATCGCTGGATGCTGAGACGCAAGGATGAGACATTTGATTTTTTTTTTTTTGAGTCAGAGTCTCTCTGTCACCCAGGCTGGATGGAGTGCAGCCTTCCAAGTAGCTGGAACCATAGGCATGCACCACCATGCCTGGCTAATTTTCTATTTATTTATTTTTTATTGTAGAGACGAGGTCTCACCAATTGCCCAGGCTGGTCTTGAACCCCTGGGCTCAGGCAATTCTCTCACTTCAGCCTCCCAAAGTGTTGGGTTTACAGGTGTGAGTCACCACATCCAGCTGGATGAGACATTTGACTCCCACTCTCAAGTTGCTCACAAATATGACAATGATCTACAAAATTACAGGTTCACTGTTTTAGAAGCAAGACATATATTATTCATCTGTTCTTCATATTTTTTTTTCTTTTCAGAGGCAGGGTCTTGCTCTGTCACCCAGGCTGGAATGCAGTGGTAGGATCATAGCTCGCTGCAGCCTCTGACTCTTGGCTCAGGTGATTCTCCTGCCTCAGCCTCCTGAGTAGTGGGGACTACAGGTGCGTACCACTATACCTGGCTAATTTATTTTTATTTTATTTTTTATGTTGCTCAGGCTAGCCTTGAACTTCTGAGCTCAAGCGATCCTTCCACCTTGGCCTCCCAAAGCATTGGGATTACAGATGTGAGCCACTGCACCTGGTCTGTTTTTCCTGTTCATTAGAGAATTCCTTTCTGTGCATCATTGTTTTGATGATTTTGGTGGATTCCTACTATTATCATGAAAAACGCTTTCAAAAGTCTCCAGTTAAATTATATCTGAATTGACTATACCCACTATGATCAACTGTATTTCTTTCGATCCAGGAATTTCTATGTAATAGCAAACATTCAGTGAGACACAAATGAACGCTCTTCTCATCAAGGAGTAGGTAAGTACAGGAAATTTTAGTGGCTCACCTCATACATTTCTGTTAGTTTTATATGAGACAAAACTCAATAGACTCAATATCATTATTTCACAAAGTTCAGAAGTGGTGGCAGGGGAGAAGTGGTTAAAACAGGAAAGTGATTAAGCTAGGTTCTATGCTCTCAGTAGAGCTTTTTACAACTTCTCCAAGGCTTACCAGCTCCTAGCTGAGGGCCGCCCTCAGGTTTCAGTGTGGAACCCTGAGCCGGCACCCTTTTCAGAGACAGTGTGGAGTAAGGGACTCAGAGGAGTGAAATCTCCATCAAATTTAGGCTTTATTCATCTCAAAAACCGCAAATTTGAGATTTTTTTTTAAAAAGAGGAACTTCCCTTAAGCTGTAACCTCCTAGAAAGTAGGTGACCATGCCCAGTTCAGTTTTGGTTTTTTTTTTGAGTCGAAGTCTCACTCTGTCGCCCAGGCTGGAGTGCACTCCAGTGTCGACCTGCTGGGCTCAGGTGATCCTTCCACCTCCGCCTTCCAAGTAGCTGGAACTACAGGAATGCGCCACCATGCCCCGTGGGCTCAAGCAATCCTCTCACCTCGACCTCTCAAAGTGCTGGGATTATAGACATAAGTCACTGTGCCAGGCCTAGTACATGGTTTTATTTTGTTTATAATATGGTTGACCGTGCATGGTGGCTCAGACCTGTAATCCCAGCACTTTGAGAGGCCAAGGCAGGAGGATGGTTTGAGCACAGGCTGGGCAACATAGTGAAACTCTACAAAAAAAAAATAGCCAAAAGTGGTGGTACGCACCTATAGTCCTAACTATTTGGGAGGCTGAGACAGGAGGATCGCTCCATCCCAGGAGGTTGAGGCTGCAGATATAGCTACATAATACAGTCTCTGGCATGCAGGGGGAGCTTAAGAAATACATGTAGATAAGAGATTACAGTTTATAATTTCATCAGAGGGACAGAGGAGGAAGGGATGGGGATAGACACGGGTCTGAGGCAGGTGTTGGTTTTTGTCCTCTAATTCTCTCCCAGCTATAGCAGGCCTTTCAGCAGCTTCTCAATAACATTGTTTCAGCTTAGTCTTTCACTTCTTGTGTCACATATGCCAAGACTATTCCTCGGAGAGGGAAGCCTCCCAGCAGGGCCTCCTCCGCTCTTCTGGGTGGGTGTCTCCTTGGTGGGTGGGGCTGCTTGGGCTGAACCTGCAGGTGACTTCCTGGCTGCCTCTGGCTCCTTCCCTGGGACTGGGTGTGTGTAGGGTGCTGCTCCCCCTTGTGGCTACATCCCCTTCGAGGGCTTTCTGTGGGGAAGTCTCTGTCATCTCCTTTTACTCAGCCAGTTTGATGGGTCCCTGGGCGGCTCACTTACTGCTGTTTTGCATCACCGTGACTTAGCAAAGACAATGGATGCAATGCCAGTGACAAGTACTGAAAAGACAAACGTGCACAGTATTTCTGCATTTGTATATTTTTTTCAGGTGTGAGAAGAATAGGATTTTTTTGTGGTTGTTGTTTAGTCGAACTCTCACTGTGTCACCCAGGCTGGAGTGCAGTGGCATGGCCTGGCTCACCGCAACCTCGATCTCCAGAGCTCAGGAGATCCTTCTGCCTCAGCCTCCTGAGTAGCGGGACTACAGGCATGTGCCACCATGCCCGGCTAATTTTTTTTATCTTATTGTAGATACAAAGTCTTGCTATGTTGCCCAGGCTGGTCTCAAACTCCTGGCCTCAAGGGACCCTCCTGCCTCAGCTTCCCAAAGTGCTGAGATTACAGGCGTGAACTATCATGCCCAGTCAAAATAGCTCTCTCTGGGTCCGTTTTTTTTTTTTAAAGACAGGGTCTAACTCTGTCACCCAGGTTGACATGCAGGGGTGATATGATAGCTCACTGCAGCCTTGAACTCCTGATCCTCCTGCCTCAGCCTCCCAAAGTGTTAGGATTACAGGCGTGAGCTACCATGCCCAGCCAAAATAGCTCTCTCTGGGTACTTTTTTTTTTTTGACAGGGTGCAACTCTGTCACCCAGGTTGGAGTACAGTGGCTATATCATAGCTCACTGAAGCCTCGAACTCCTGATCCTCCTGCCTCGGCCTCCCAAAGTGTTGGGATTACAGACATGAGCCACCTCGTTCAGCAAAACATGGGAGATTTTCTTTGGGGGGGGTTGGAGTCTCACTCTGTCACCCAGATTGGAGTGCAGTAGCCACTTCTGGCCACTACAGCCTCGACCTGCTGGGCTCCGGTGATCCTTCCGCCTCAGCCTTCCAAGTAGCCGGAACTACAGGGGTGTGCTACCACGCCCGGCTAATTTTTTGATTTATTGTAGAGATGAGGTCTCGCCAAGTTGCCCAGGCGGGTCTCGAACCCGCAGGCTCAGGCAATCCACTCACCTCAGCCTCCCAAAGCGCAGGATTACAGGCTGAGCCACCGAGCCCGGCTATGGGAGATAATTTAAGCATCACATTGAAGACAGGATGAAGGCAAGGTTAGACACGTAAGTGCAGAACATTGCCGCGGAGTGGCGAAAGGGGAAGCCATCTGGGTGTGTGACTTTTTAAAGGCAGACAGAGAGAAACAAGTAGAGTGCTCAGGGTTCAGCACAGCTGGAGGACACGAGCAGGAGGAAGAACCAGCGAGGCAGACAGGGACAAGTGACTGGCCGGACAAGTCAGATGAAGGGCAGCCCCAACTCTGTCAGGAAAGCAGGAGAAGATTCTGCTTCAGAAAAATGAGTGGTCCCCAGCGTCAGAAACAGACACGGAGGAGAGATAGAGGGGCATTCGTTCATTTCAGGTGTCACTGATGTCTTTAGGAGAAAGCCTACAGTTGCTACAGAGAAGGTGGTGAGGAGAGGCTGAAACACAACACACAGCGGTGTCAACAGAAAAGTGGAATCACCAGACACCTTTTACTTAGCCAGTTTGATGCTGACAGACCTAGTTTATTGCCTGCTGTTCAGGTTTCCACTACAGAAAAAAAAAAAGTGTTCCTATGCTTTCTGTCTGTCCGATTGTGGCAGGCAAGATTGAATAGAGAAATACAGGAGAGGAAAAATGAATCAGGCAGTTTGATGACAATAACACCCAGTGGGAGTGTTACTCCCTCCATCCCACTCAGCTCCAACCATTATTTTTCTTATTCAGAGCAAAAGACAATATAGCCCACAGTCAAAATCCTTCACCTGCGAGCTGACCCCTGCGTTCCCTCTGCAGAGAAATCCTGAATGCACACTGTACATTCGCATGTCCCTGCAGTGTGAGCCCAGTGAGAGGTGCCTTCCTGTAAACCTTTTGTATCTGACACCAAGGTCCCATCGGGAAATGCCCGATTTTTGTATTCCTGATACTCCTGTCCCACAAGTTGCTGAAGGGAGTTAGTCAACTAAAGACACATACATACTACTCTTCCAAATCTCTTATATGGCCTTTAAAATAAAAAAAAAACTTTTAAAGAAATGATTGATTTTATTGTAATGTAATTAAATATCAAAGATGACCTAAATGGACTTGTTTTAGAAACAGTCTCCTATGATTCAATTCCAAAACAATGATACAGACCACGTAGACGTTTCTAAAAATGTGGATTGCTGCACTGAAACACACAGGTGTAAATTATGCCCGGGAAGAAATAAGATGTTTATTAATACAATTGGCAAAACTGGCAAATTCTGGTAAGTCTCACCAGCAGATAAAAATATTCCTCGAGTTACTTCCAAGAAATTCTACTTCTTAGAATTTATGCATTTATAGGTTTGAGATAATACAGCATCTAAACAGAAATATTGTAATGATTTCAGAAATTAAAAACCAGAATATACATTGTCAAAATACTACTCGTTATTTTCAAATACCTTTTTCTGGTGACTAAACAGCTGTTTAGTAGGGACAAGTCATTTAATATCTTTTTGTTGCAATTTTCTCAACAGTGACGCGAGGGCCCTAGCATTTTTCTGGGAATGCTTTATGGAAAAATTAATTTACTAGTAAAACTCTACCCATCTATGGATTTTTTTAAAGTAAATATTTAAAAGCAAACCAAGTTCATATTTATTGCAGAAGGAGAAAAAAGAAAAAGAAAATATGGAGGCACCCTCCCAAAACTTACACCAAATTTTGACACTCAGAGATAACCACTCAATCTTGAATACAAGCTTTCTTAAAACTACAAAACTGCAATTTCTAGAGAAGGGTTTTTTTTCCCTCACCAACCTATTAATTATGTAAGGACATGTTTTCCCATGTAAGCACTTTTTTTGGGAATAAGAGGCGAAGGTTGGATTTACAGGAGAGCGGTTGCTAGGATAACCTCAAAGCCTGGTTTGCCTGTGACAGCCCTGGTCGGTTTGGGATTCTTGGACTATCCTGTTGCCTCAGCGCTATAATTAACATCAGCCCCATTCACTCAACTGGCAATGACTGTGAATCATATGGCAAACAAGTTGTCGCTCACTAAGGCCTGGCATGGTGGAAGCCATCCCATTTGATATAGCAAAGCCATCAACATTATCCTCATCAAAGTCCTGATTCTAGCCAGGCTTGCCACGTGGGGTTGGTCTGCAATTGAAGCTCTCTTCTAGCCATCTTTGATCACTCAATGGGTTGATACATGATCACTGCAGAGCTGGGTGTCCACCTGCAAGTCCACTCAGGTTCCACACAAGCAGAGAACAAAACAGGCGCAGTCCTGCTCCCAGGGTATTTCACGCCCACTCATGGGCAGTCTAACCTTGAGTTCTGCCAGGAGTTTCTTCACTCAGACGACAATTGAAAAGGGAAATCAGTAAACTGGAAGACGTGTATGTGGAGGCCTTGCCTAAATTTAGTGAAGCCCTCCCAAATATTTTATCTTTTTTTTTTTGAGTTGGTGTCTCACTCTGTTGCCCAGGCTGGAGTGCAGTGGCACAATCACAGCTCACTGTAGCCTTGACCTCCTGGGCTCAGGTGATCTTCCCGTCTCAGCCTCCCGTGTATCTGGGACTACAGGCATGTACCACTATGCTGGTTCATTATTGATCTTTTTTTTTTTAAGAGATGAGGTCTTGCTATTTTATCTAGACTGGTCTTGAACTCTGAGCTCAAGTGATTAATTCTTGTAATTGACAATTTAACCAAAAATCCAAATTAAGGATTTGAGTCTAGCCCTAAACATGATTTTCTTCATTAAAAATAGCCAGTCTTGCTGAGTGTGGTGGCTCAAGCCTGTATTCCCAGCACTTTGGGAGGCTAAGGTGAGAGGATTGCCTGACGGGATTCAAGACCAGCCTGGGTAACTTGGCAAGACCTCATCTCTACAATAAATCAAAAAATTAGCCGGGCATAGTGGCTTGTGCCTGTAGTTCCAGTTACCTGGAAGGCTGAGGCGGAAGAATTGCCTGAGCCCAGCAGGTCAAGGCTGCTGTGGCCGTGAGCAAGTCACTGCATTCCAGCCCGGGTGACAGAGTGAGACTCCAATTCAAAAAAAAGAAAGAAAAGCTCAAATGAAAATATCCAGTCTCTTGTAAATATGGGATTTCAAGTTAGCTATCTTTAAAATGAATGAATGAATCTCAGCTCAATATAATACATTTATACAATATATTACATAGATACAATTATTATATTGAGCTACACTTTATTTAGATGAACTTGCCTTTTTTAATCTGGAAAATGGGAATATCAATACCAGTTACCTCAATGGATTTTATGAGGCTCAAACCAAATATACTCTATACATATGTAAGCTGTAGACCTGCTGTATAAAGGTAAGGTGATATAGTTGTTTTCATTGCTAAAAGGATTTGTTCAAGTTAATCTCATCCTTCACCTGGTTGATTGATCTCTTTGTGCAACACATTCCTACCAGCTGAGCTGGCCGGCCTCAAGGTTGTCTTCCGAGAAACAATGGAACATTTAAGGCCAAGCAGGATCTTCGTGGTTGAATATTTCATTTCACATGGCTGGAAACCACTTCTTTTCCGGAACTGGGAGAGAAAGCAAACCAAGGTGCTGTTGTACCTTCAGTGTGAGAATAAATACAACTCTCGACCCTTTTCCTTAAGGCACTGTCAGATCTTCTCTGCCCTATAGAGTTTCTTCACTCTGAGTCATTTCACAAAGGGGCAGGGGGTGAGGGGAGTCGGGGGCGCAGGGCGGGGGGAGGCCTTCCTGCCTCAGTGGTTCCCCAAGACCTTTGGAGTAGAGAACAGTTTGTCATTTGGCTGATAAAGTCTCACGCAGCCTGGTCCTTGTCTGCCCCCACCCTGCCTCAGTCCCACGGTCGGTCCAGGTACCCTCAGCCACCTGACACTTCCGATTCCTCAAAATGTGCTGGGCTTCTCAGCTTGGCCCTGTGGACTTGCTGTCATGATCCTCACTCGTCCCAGAGCCTGGCTAGTTGCACTTACCAGTGAAGCATCAGCTTCCTCCAGGATGCATTCTCTGGTCACCCCACCACCCCATGCTGGGTAAGGTCATCCAATTTTATGTCCTGCACACTCCTTTTTTAAATTTAAATTTTTATTATAAAGATGTGGTGCAATTCAGGGTTAGGTATACAAACATTGATCATGCAATGTTAATGAGGTATGCGCCTCCCTCCCCTAGCAGTTTCCCTCAACTACCAATCCCACCCCCACCACCAATAGTTTCCCATTACTGCCAATCGCTTTCTTATGGCATTATAATTGTTCAAGGTCCTCTTATGAGTGAGAACATATGGAACTCTGTTCTTTGTTTCTGTGATTGATCACTGAGTATGATCAACTCCAAATCCATCCAGGTTGCTGCAAAGTCCATATATTTGTCGTTCTTTATGGCTGCATAATAGTCCATTGTATATGTGTACCACATTTTTTTTATCCAGTCCAGCTTCGATGGGCAACATGGTTCCATGTTTTTGCTATTGTGAATAGAGCTGCAACAAACATACGTGTACAGGTATCTTCTTTGTAGAATAATTTTAGTTCCTCTGGGTATATTCCCAATAGGGGAATTGCTGGGTCATATGGAAGGTCCATTTCTAGTGCTTTCAGAAATCTCCAGACTATTTTCCAGAGAGGTTGTACAAGTTTGCATTCCCACCAGCAGTGTAGAAGCATTCCTTTTTCTCCACATCCTTGCCAGCCTCTGTTGCCGTTTGTTTTATTAATGATGGCCATTTTTACAGGGATTATGCGGTATTTCAGTGTGGTTTTGATTTGCATTTCTCTGATGATGAGTGAGGCTGAGCACTTTTTCATGTGTCTGTTGGCTGCCCATGTATCTTCTTCTGAGATGTGTCTATTCATGTATTTTGCCCACTTTTTAAAGGGGTGGTTTGTTTTTTCCCTTCAGTGCATTTGAGTTCCTTGTAGATCCTAATGTTAGGCCTTTGTCAGATACACAGTTGGCAAATATTTTTTTGCATTCTGTAGGCTATCTCCCTGCTCTCTTTATGGTTTCTTTCGCTTTGCAGAAGCTCGTTAATTTGATGAGGTCCCACTTACCTATTTCTTAAGGTATTGGCCTTTAGGATTCTGAGTAGGAATTGGTTCCCAGTTCCAATTTTCATGAGGATGTCTCCTGCATTTTTAAAGATTCTTTTAGTTTGAGGTTTTACGTTTAGGTCTTTGATCCATTTAGAGTTAATTTTTGTGTATGGTGATAGGTAGGGGTCCTGTTTCAATCTTCTGCATGTGGTCAGCCAGCTTTCCCAGCACCATTTACTGAATAGGTTTTCCTCTCCCCAGTAGGTGTTGTTGGACGCTTTGTCAAAGATGAGTTGATTGAGGAACTGAGGCTTTGCTTCTGGAATCTCCATCCAGTTCCATTGGTCTATGTGCCTGTTTTTATACTAATACCAGGCTGTTTTGATTACTGTAGCCTTATAATAGAGTTTGAAGTCTGGAAGTGTGAGACCTCCTGCCTTGTTTCTCTTGCTCAGGATTGTTTTGGCTATTCTTGGTCGTTTATGTTTCCATATGAATTTCTGTATTGTCATTTCCAGGTCTGCGAAGAATGATGTTGGTAACTTAATGGGTATTGCGTGCACACCCCTTTTACAGTGCTTATCATGCTCTGTCCTGTCAGTTTTCTAGTTTTCAAACCATGGTCCTGTAAACCTTTCATGGTATCTGACATCAAGATCCTGTCAAGAAATGCCTGGTTTTTGTATTCCCAACTTACTCCTGTCCCACAAGTTGCTGAAGGGAGTCAGTCAACTAAAGACACATACTACTCTTCCAAATCTCTTATATGGCCTTTAAACGGAAAAAAAACCCTCAAACTTTAAAAAAAGATTGATTTCACTGCAATATAATTAATGTAATAGCTCTCTCTGGGTTCTTTTTTTTTTTTGGGCAGGGTCTAACTCTGTCACCCAGGCTGGTTTGCATTGGCGATATCATATCTCACTGCAGTCTCGAACTTTAGATCCTCCAGCTTCGGCCTCCCAACGTGTTGGGATTACAGGTGTGAGCTACCATGCCCAGCCAAAATAGCTCTCTCTGAGTACTTTTTTTTCTTTTGACAGGGACTAACTCTGTTATCCAGGTTGGAGTACAGTGGCTATATCATAGCTCACTGCAGCCTCGAACTCCTGATCCTCCTGCCTCGGCCTCCCAAAGTGTTGGGATTACAGGCATGAGCCACCTCATTCAATCAAACATGGAGATTTTTTTTTTTTTTTTGAGTTGGAGTCTCACTCGGTCGCCCAGACTGGAGTGCAGTGGCCGCTCCCGGGCTCCAGCGATCCTTCCGCCTCCGCCTTCCGAGTAGCCGGAATTACAGGCATGCGCTACCACGCCCGGCTGATTTTTTGATTTATTACAGAGATGAGGTCTCACTGCCCAGGCGGGTCTCGAACCCGCGGGCTCAGGCAATCCACTCACCTCAGCCTCCCAAAGGCGCGGGATTACAGGCTGAGCCACCGAGCCCGGCTATGGGAGATATTTTAAGCATCACATTGAAGACGAGAAGCGAAGGCAAGGTTAGACACGTAAGTGCAGAACATCGCCGCGGAGTGGCGAAAGGGGAAGCCATCTGGGTATGTAACTTTTTTAAGGCAGACAGAGAGAAACAAGTAGAGTGCTCAGGGTTCAACACAGCTGGAGGACACGAGCAGGAGGAAGAACCAGTGAGGCAGACAGGGACAACTGACTGGCCGGACAAGTCAGATGAAGGACAGCCCGGCTCTGTCAGGGAAGCAGGAGAAGATTCTGCTCCAGAAAAATGGGTGCTCCCCAGCGTCAGATTTCTTTTTTACGTTATTATTTATTTATTTTTAGCTTTTTTCATCGGGATCTCCAATTCTGCCATTCAGGTTGGAATACAGTAGGATGAACACGGCTCACCACAGCCTTGAACTCCTGGGGTCAAGGAATCCTTCCTCCTCCGGCTCCCAGGTAGCTGAGACTACAGGCATACACCACCATGCCCGGCAAATTTTTTTGGTAGAGATGACGTCTCGCTATGTTATCCAGGCTGGTCTCGAACTCCTGGCATCAAGCAATCAATCCTCTGGCCTCAACCTCCCAAAGTACTGGAATTACAGGTGTAATCCACCGTGCCCGGTCCATCAATGTCCTAAAGCAAGAAAACTAGATTCCTGCACTGTTTTAAGCTCAGCACCCTACCCCACAGGTAGCAAGTTCTTCCTGAATAGTTGTCGGGTAGATGAGTGATTATATGAAATCCAGGAAAGCCTGTATGATCTGGGACTTAGATAAATAAGGGTAAGCAAAGCCAGGTTCCCTAGGCAAACAGCTTTGATGATTTATTTAATTATTTATTTTTATTTTTTTTTGAGTTGGAGTCTCACTCTGTTGCCCAGACTGTAGTGCAGTGGCTGCTCCTGGCCACCACAGCCTCGACCTGCTGGGCTCCGGCGATCCTTCCGCCTTAGCCTTTCAAGTAGCCAAATTACAGGCATGCGCTACCACGCTCGGCTGATTTTTTTTTTTTTAATTTATTGTAGAGATGAGGTCTTGCTGCCCAGGCGGGTCTCGAACCCGCGGGCTCAGGCAATCCACTCACCTCAGCCTCCCAAAGGCGTGGGATTACAGGCTGAGCCACCAAGCCCGGCTAGCTTTGATGATTTAAAAGCTCATTTGTAACTAAAGAAGCAGGTCAAATTGTACCATCTGTGTCACTTCCTTGAGACATCTTTCCAGAAATTCTGGAAGACTTCCATCGGGGTCTCTCTTTAGATGCTGCTCCTGTGACACAGAGCCCCAGGAGGTAGGACTGTGACATGTAATCACAGATTTTTATAGGCTGTTAACTTGGATCAAAAACGCCTATAGTTGAGGGAACAAAAGGTATGTTACCAGAAAGGCTCAGCTTGGAGTGCATATGTATGTGCATGCTTAAAACCCTCGGGGTATATGTAAAAGTGTGCCATATTCTATTGGTTTAAAAATAATTTTAATTTTAGTATATGAGGCAATATCTATGCCTTTTTTTTGAGTTGGGGTCTCACTCTGTTGCCCAGGTTGGACTGCAGTGGCACGATCACAGCTCTCACCACAGACTCAACTCCTGGGTTCAGACTATCTTTCTGTCTCAGCCTCCTAAGTAGCTGGGACAATAGGCATGCGCCACCATGCCCAGATACTTTTTAAAATTTTTTGTAGAGATGGGGTCTTGCTATGTTGTCCAGGTTGGTCTCAAACTCCTGGGCTCAAGCAGTCCTCCTGCCTTGGCCTCCCAAAGTGCTGGGGCTGAGCTATCCCATCCAGCCAATATCTATGACTAAAAAGAAAACCCCAAGTCCCACATTTTGGCTTTTTTTCCCCTTTGGAGACAAGGTCTCACTTTGTCACCCAGGCTGAAGTGCATTGGAGCAATCAGGGCTCACTGCTGTCCCATACGCCTGGCCTTAAGCAATCCTCCTACCTCAGCCTCCTGAGTAGCTGGGACTGTAGACACATGCCAACACGCCTGGCTGATTTTTTTTTTCTTTTTGTTGAGAATGGGTCTCGCTGTATTGTCCAGGCTGGCAAATTTTGGTTTTCTTTAGGTCGTTTTGCAAATCTTTCATGCAGAGAATAGTTTGTACTTTGACCTTACATTTTACCACCCTTAAAAGAGAATGTATATGTTATGAAATCATTCCAATGTAAGTTGTAATTTTTAGAAAAAATAAAATTGTGGGATTTAAAAGACAAAATCCCCATATTCTCTGAAAAAAAATCTTAAAAATGTAAGAAAAAATTCTAAGCTTATATGAGGAAATGTTAGGACAGTTAATAAAAACAATATATTGATATTTGTTTACATATCATTGGTGAAAAATATTGAATCTATATATTCTGCCCCATGGAAAAAGGATGATTGTGTCCTTGAGATGATTTGTCAATAATAGCAAAGTCTGGACACAGAGAAGTTGCTGGCCATTCCTTTAAGAAATGTGACACACAAAAAAACAGATTTCTCTGTGTTTGCCTACTTTTTTCCCCCTGAAGAATCACTGTCACTTATCTCTCTGGTTTTCAAACTGTTTCTTCTTTCCTAAGATTTTATGCATGTGTGAAATTAACAGGCTTGAGATATTAGTAGTTGAATCTTCTTTTTAATTTCTTAAATCATTAATATACAAAGCTGAAATCAGTGGCATATTGAGCATTTACCTTTTATTTATTTATTTTTGAGTTGGAGTCTCACTCTGTTGCCCAGGCTGGAGTGCAGTGGCATGCTCACAGCCACAGCAGTCTCGACCTGCTGGGCTCCGGTGATCCTTCCGCCTCAGCCTTCCAAGTAGCTGGGACTACAGGCACGCACTACTTACCACGCCTGGCTTATTTTTTGATTTATTGTAGAGACGAGGGCTCACTGAGTTGCTCAGGCTGGTCTCGAACCCCCGGGTTCAGGCAATCCTCTCTTTTCGGCCTCTCAAAGTGCTGAGATTACAGGCTGAGCCACCACACCTGGCCACCTTTTATTTTTAAGGGTGGCTGCACTTTTGGGAAGATCTTGTTATTGTCTCATTGATGATGGTGCACACCCTTAATATGCTGCGTGACTGTGCAACCTAAATACAAAAACCTGACAAATTCAGTGCTGAATCAAACATATACTCATTTATTGTAGTAACGAATCAGACAAAGTGAGTGGGGTTCCCAGAAGTTGAAGATACAAGAACCAGTACACAGAAAAAGGAAGGTCATTTCTATCTCACTGCATTTCTAATTTGCTATTATTATTATTTGGATACGGGGGTCTCACTCTGTTGCCCAGGCTGGACTGCAGTGGTATAATCATGGGTTACTGTAACCTCTAACTCCTGGGCTCAAAGGATCTTCCTGCCTCAACCTCTGGAGTAGCTGGAACTACAAACATGCACCACCATGGCAGGCTGATTTTTTTTGGAGATGAAGTCTCATCATGTTGCCCAGGCTGCTCTCAAACTACTGGCCTTGATTCTCCCACCAAAGCACTGGGATTACAGGTGTGAACCACCATACCCGGCTCATTGCATTTCTATATGTGCCATCCACTACAGCAGGGACTTTACAGATACCGTCGTTGTTCACATCTTTCAACAATCCTGTGAAACAGGTATTATCAGACTCCATCCTATGAGCCTGCAGAGAGGTTCCGTAACTTTCTCAAGTATGTGGTTCTCCTTGGCAGACTCAGAAGCCCGGATGTGAAGTGGTTGGAAGCATACGGACACTGGGGCTTCCCTCATATTTGAGCAGAGAAGTAATTCAGGGTAGTGGCAGAGTTCAGGGTGGGACCAGGGCCAGAGGTGGTAAACGTGGCATTAGGGGCTGATGAGCAATAGACAGAGCGTTCACAGATCTGGAGTTGTCAGGACAGTCCAGGACACCTAGGATGAGCCCTTTTCCCTCCACCCCCAATGTCAAGTCCAACTCCAAATTTTACCTCCAAAGGATCTCTTGAACCTTCAGCTTCTCTTCAGATCCACTGCTAATTTGCCCGTCAAAATCACCATCATCTTACGTCTTCACCCAGACAAAAATCTCTCATCAGCTCACTCCTGGCCTCTTCCCTCCTCCCCAGCAAGGATTCTCCAGAATGGAAAGTGTCACTTCATTATTCAGAGCCCTTTAGTGACTGCCACTACTTTTAAGACAAAAGTCTAAACCTGAACATGTCTCATGGGCCTCTCAGACCCACTCGGTCACCCAGGTAGGAATGCAGTGGCATGATCATGGCTCACCACAGCCTCAAACTTCTGAGCTCAAGTGATCTTTCTGCCTTAGCCTCCGAGTAGCTGGGACTACAGGTGTACATCACCATGCCTGGTTAGTATTTCGATTTTTTGTAGAGAAGAAATCTTGCTGTGTTGCCCAGGCTGGTCTTGAACTCCTGGGTTCAAGCAATCCTCTCACCTCAGCCTCCCAAAGTTCTGGGGTTGCAGGTGTGAGCCACCGCGCTTGGCTGGTCACTTTGTTAAGGTCATCATTATTACTCCCCTTCACTGTCCACATCCAGTTACACCCCCACATCACTGCATACTCATTTACCCAATCATTCTATGAGTATTTATCACACAGGTGGGGTGGCCAGGGAGAGTTCTAGGGCTGTTCCCTCGACCTGGAACACTCTTCTGAAAGGGATCATCCCCTTGGGCCCAGTGCCACTCAGTCAAGCTCTGACTTTATTTCCTCAGATTGTATTCTTCCGTGTATGAGCTCACAGCACCCCACTGTTCTCTTGGAGAATTTATCGCGGTTTGTCACAATGATTGTGTAGATTATTTGACTAAAATCTGCCTCCCAAAGAGAATGCAGTCTCGGTGGTTTCATGCATTCTGTTTGGGATCATGCCTGCTTGGTTCTCATTTGTACCCTCACAATCTAACTGCTTAATGAATACATTTGCAGAAATAAATGGGAAGGGAAGCAACCCGATATCTTTCCAGAAACAACCTAAAAATGATCTGTAAATGTATAATCAGAAATCCAAAGGGCCTTCTAATTAAAGCCATGATGGTTTTCAATATAAATAGCTAAATTAAATTCAACAATGTGTTTTATAAAGAAATAACTCCCCCCCCAAAAAAGAGATATGACTTCCAAGACTGGGAGTGGTGGCTCAAACCTGTAATTCCAGCACTTTGGGAGGCCAAGGTAGGGAGATTGCTTGAGCCTAGGCATTTGAGACCAGCCTGGACAACACAGTGAGAACTTATCTCTACAAAATAATAATAAAAAAAAGTTAGCCAGATGTGGTGGTGTACACCTACAGTCTCAGCTGCTCAGGAGACTGAGGCAGAAGGATCACCTGAGTCCAGGAGCTTGAGGCTATGATGAGCCATGATCATGCCACTGAACTCCAGCCTGGGTGACAGAGTGACACACTAACTCAAAAAGAGAAAAAAGAAACAACATCTTGTAAACCAGGGACACATGATCATTTAGGTAGCCTGTGAGTGTCTAGAATCTGAGATTCTTCTTACTAACTGCTTTATTTTGTTTTTGTTGTTCTTTTTAATTTAGCAATATGCCAGTCCTCCTTCCCCCAAAGTGGAGAGAAAAGGACTTTATTCTATGACTTCAGCTTAATGGAAACATACTTTCTGAGTATTGTTTTCCTGTTTATGTTTATAGTCACTGAGGAATTTAGATAGTTTCTACTTCCAACTTCTGGTCACCAATCCCACTCCAAAATCAGGAGGTCTTTGACATAGTTATATCTCCAAGAGACTTGGGATCTGATCCCACCTTGCCACCAAAGAGTGATGAAAATTCAGGGTCCCGGTTTCCTCATCTGCAAAATCAAGGTGTGCCAGAGACTGGATTGTACCATGGAAAGGAAAAGTCTTTCTAGAATTGATATTTGATTTTTTTTTTCTAGTTGAGGTAACTCAGTCTTCCAAATAGCTGGAACTATAGGCACTTGTCACCACGCCCGGCTAGTTTTTTGATTTATTGTAGAGATGAGGTCTTTCCAAGTTGCCCAGGCTGGTCTCGGACCTGTGGGCTCAGGCAATCCTCTCACCTCGGCTTCCCAAAGTGCTGGGATTATAGGCATGAGCCACCGCGCCCAGCCAGTTGCAGGACTTCTATCGTCTCCTCTCGGAGCTCCTCCCAGTGAAGATTAAACCAATTAATTTTACTTTTTGTAGACAACCTATCCATTTCCTCAGTCATGCACAAATCCCATCGTAAATGAAGGCAGCACGAATACTTGAACAGTGAATTGGCTTTCTGGAACATTATCAAAATCAAGCTGTTTTTGAGTCCGCAAAGCTAAGGATTAAACTTTGAACTACACTGTCCCCAAAGATAAAAGCATCCTCTAAAATATACTTGAAAGAAACAAACAATACCATTTCCCAGCCATCATTAAAACAGTGGTTTGAGTAAAGTAATGGCAAGTAATTCTAGAACTCTCAGGCAGGAGAGAATGCTACCTTCTTCCAAAGTGCTTTCTCTCTAATTTAGCCTGGCTCATGGCCTGCACAACAGAGAATCATAAAGGGGAGGGGAATTGAGAAGTAGATCCTTTTTTTTTTGAGTTGGCAACTCGCTGTCGCCCAGGCTGGAGTGTAGTGGCACGATCTCGGCTCACTGCTGCCTCCAACTCCTGGGCTCAGGCGATCCTTCCACCTCAGCTTTCCAAATAGCCAGAACTACAGGCACACACCACCATACCTGGTTTATTTTTTGATTTTTTTTGTAGAGACGAGGTCTTGTCCCGTTCCCCAGGCTGTTCTCGAACTCCTGGACTCAGAAAATCCTCTCGCCTTGACCTCCCAAAGTGCTGGGATTACAGGTATGAGCCACCGCGTCCAGTCTAGAAGTAGATCTTTAATAATGACATTTGCCCTGCCGGGCTTGGTGGCTCAGCCTGTAATCCCAGCACTTCAGGGGCCGAGGTGAGTAGATTCTCTGAACCCGTGGGTTCAGAACAGCCTGGGCAACTTGGTGAGACCTCGTCTCTGCAATTAAAAAAAAAAAAAATTAGGTGCGGTAGCCTCACCTGTAGTTCCAGTTACTTGGAAGGTTGAGGAGGAAAGATGGCCGGAGCCCACCAGGTCGAGGCTGGGGTGGCCGTGAGCATGCCACTGCACTCCAGCCTGGGCAACAGAGTGAGACTCCAGTTCAAAAAAATATAAACAAATGACGTTTTCCCTTCTTGCTACATACACCAAAATCACAAGTGTTAGAGAAGACCAAGTACTTCTAGTAAATGTCAACCACATTTGCTTACAAGGACAGAAAATGAGTTTCAGAGACAGTTTTCACCCATACATACAACAGCAAAGCATTCTAAATTATTTTGATCTTAAAACACCTACAACAGTCTGCATCAATTTCTTTGTCCAGAGAAAATTAAGCATTGTAAACCCAGGCTATTTCTATTTTAGGCTAATTACCATTTTTTCTCATCTACAGTGCAGCTTTTAACTTTAATGACAGAAGTCTTTTTTTGTTTTCCCAACATTAAAGACTTTTTGCCTCACTGTCTTTAACATGAACCTCCAGGAACTTAAAAAGAACATTCATTTCCCAGCAAATTCTGTCTTTTGAATTGCCTCAAACTGAACCATGCTGATGACTCAAGTGCTAAGTCTTGGGAGGACAGGATGGACCCTTCTGGAATGAGTGTAGTGATTATGAGCTTGTAGCACGAACAGCAGAATTACCCTTCAGGCTTTTACTATTTTCAGGGTGTGTGTGTGGTGGTGGTGAAGAGTCATCTGAATTTAGGATATGCCAACAAAAGTCAGTATGTTAGAGAGGGACAGTAAATCTTTCCTTATTCCTAGCATTCATTCAAGTGTGTTTACACTCACGTATCCATTCATTCATTCAACATCTACCAAGAACAGGCATTGTTAGAGAAAACACACAGCACCTGCCTTTAAGTGGCTGGCGGGCTAGCCAGAGAAAGGCCAAGATAACTACACAACAGGAGGTGATATTCCCAAAAACCCATTGTAGAGCAAAAATATCATAAGTAGGTTGGGCACGGTGGCTCCACCAGTAATCCCAGCACTTTGGGAGGCTGAAATTGGACGACTGCTTGAGCCTAGGAGTTCAAGATCAGCCTGTGCAACATAGTGAGATCTCATCTCTATCAAAAAAAAAAAAAAATTAGCTGAGTATGGTTGTGCACACTTGTAATCCCAGTTACTTGGGAAGCTGAAGCGGAAGGATTGCCTGAGCCCAGGAGGTTGAGGCTGTGGTGAGCCATGATTGTTGTGATCATGCCACTGCACTCCAGCCTGGGCGACAGAGTGAGACCCCACCTGAAACAAAACAAAACAAAACAACAACAAAAACCCTTAAGTTGAATATGCATGCCATACCCCAATAAGCCCTTCATAAAGTTGAAAAATCATAAGTTGGGACCATCTGTATATAAATGTCACAAAAATGGGAAAAATCATATTGCAGGAACTCAGAGAACATAAATTTAGGGGTGGTTGGGGCCCAACAGAGAAGATCCCTTGAAAGATATGACTTTTAGGTGAGCTTTAAAAGGACGTAGCAATCCGGGCTCGGTGGCTCAGCCTGTAATCCTGCGCCTTTGGGAGGCTGAGGT
The DNA here is from genome assembly GCA_027257055.1 of Cephalopachus bancanus. Lineage (NCBI taxonomy): Eukaryota > Metazoa > Chordata > Mammalia > Primates > Tarsiidae > Cephalopachus > Cephalopachus bancanus. The sequence goes on along the minus strand of JAPVLO010000164.1, from coordinate 3,133,427 downwards.
GAGTGGATTGCCTGAGCCCGCGGGTTCGAGACCTGCCTGGGCAGGCGAGACTTCATCTCTACAATAAATCAAAAAATTAGCGGGGCATGGTAGCGCGCGCCTGTAATTCCGGCTACTCGGAAGGCTGAGGCGGAAGGATCGCTGGAGTCCAGGAGGTCGAGGCTGTGGTGGCCGGGAGCGGCCACTGCACTCCAGTCTGGGCTACAGAGTGAGACTCCAACTCAAAAAAAAAAAAAAAAAAAAAAAAAAAAAGACGTAGCAAGCCAGGCAGCGGGCGGGGAGAAGGAAGAGGGCTCTTGGAGGGCTTTTGTTATGCAGACCAGAAAACATGTCCAAAGACCTGCTTTCCTTCATTTCATTTTTGAGGATGACCCTGTTGATTGTTCAGAATGACAACAACATGCAGCGCGATTCGATTTTACACAAAGCTGTAGAGTACCGCTCTAGGGAGTGCAAGGAATTGTGAAGGCCTGTTGAATCCGCGGCCTTCCAGTGAGCTCAAGAACGGGGGTGACTTTACTTGGAAAAGAGTTGCAGGACTTCTATCGCCTCCTCTCGGAGCTCATCACAATGAAGATTAAACCAATAAATTTTACTTCCTGTAGATAACCCATCCATTTTCTCAGCCATGCATAGATCCCGTTATAAATGCTGAGCTGCTCAGACTGTGAACCAGCAGTGCTGTGGGTCTGCTGAATTTGAATGCATTCACATGTACATTATGGAAACAGAAGAGAATTGAAATGGTCAAGGCAAGCACTGGTGTCTCCTGGGAAGTTGGCAGTTGGCTCCCTAATTTCTGACCCTGGATTCAAGTTGCCATGAAAGTCTTGTCTTTGCTGGGTCTACTGTATAACTATAAGGACACTTTATCCAGCTGGATATTCTTTTTTTTTCTTTTTTTTGAGTAGGAGTCTCTCTCTATCTTCTAGGCTGGAGTGCAGTGGCACGCTCATGACCACTGCAGCCTTGACTTGCTAGGCTCAGGCGATTCTTCTGCTGCAGCCCTCCAAGTAGCTGGAACTACAGACACACACCACCACGCTCAGCTAATTTTTTGATTTATTGTAGAGAAGAGGTCTTGTCAGGTTGCCCAGGTTGGTTTTGAACCCCTGGGCTCAGGCAACCCTCTTGCCTCTGCCTTCCAAAGTGCTGGGATTACAGGTGTGAGCCACTACACCTGGCAAGATATTTTTCTAAGACATAAGGTCTCTGAGTAATCGCCTATGTAACCACTCAAATCTCTAATAGGATTATTACTATTATTCTTTTGAGTTGGGGTCTAACTGTTGCTTAGGCAGGAGTGCAGTGGCATGACCCTAGCTTACTGAAGTCTTGACCTCCTGGGTTCAGATCTTTCTGCCTCAGCCTCCTGAATAGCTGGAACTACAAGCCACCACACCCGGCTAATTTTTTAGGTTTTGTGGAGACAGGTCTCCCCAGGTTGCTCAGGCTGGTCTTGAACTCAGGCAATCCTCCTACCTCTGCCTTCTGAGTAGCTGGGATTACAGGTGGAGGCTACCATGACTTAATATTTTTTTTTTGTAGGGATGAGGTCTCACTATATCGCCTAGGCTGGTCTCCAATGTCTGTGCTCAAGCAATCCTTCCTCCTCAGCCTCCCAAAGTGCTGGGATTACAGGTGTGAGCCACTGTGCCCAGGTTAGATGTTTATTATTTAACAAACATAAAGTCTCTAATGCTTCATAGGAAGCCTGTGGAGTATTCAAGAGATAATAGCAATTAGTTCCCACGGGGCTGGGAGTCCATGCTGGTAATAGCTAGTTCTTCTCTGATCAGAAGCAGTTTACAGTAACAGCCAAACTGCGGCACCCACAGGCAAGCCCAAAGGTGCTCTTTGGGTGGAAGTATGACCAGGTGACCCCGGCTATTACCTGGTTTCCGTAATTCTGGAGACAAGGAACTGTAATCTACAGAACAGACACTGTTGGTCTGCGAGCTTGGATGCCTGCCTTCAGATGTCAGAAGGAAGAACTGGATCACACGGGCATGCTGACTGTGGCCTCTGAGAGGAACAGCCATGAGAACACCGGGCCTGTCTACCGCTGCTTCCGTTCTTCCTAAACTCCCACCAACCCCGCAGAAGTAGTCCAGAAAGGCAGAGCCAAGTCACAGAACAAATCCTGCTTCCAGTTCAACACCGCAAACATAGATGAAGTCATATCTTGGAATGCTTCCACCGAGAAAACTTACAAGAAGCAAAGCAACTTTTCAAAGCATAGCAAAATAAACATTTGCTCCATGACTTACCGAATTTGGCACATGGAAAATACGCACTTCCAGTAAGCCTAGTGAGTTCACGGAGGCACCGGCTTTACCTTCCTGGTTGCTCAAGGCCGCCAGACGGCTCTGGGGGGCTGACCTCATTTCTCCTCCCGACCCCACCACCAGGATGTCTATCATTCGAGGCAAAGTGTGTAGCCTTTAGCTATTTTAGCGCCTCTAAGTGGGACAATGCTTCTGGCTTTCACCACCGTTCTCAGGAAAGATGTGGACTAGTTATAATCTTTTGATGTAAACATTGCGTTGGTAGAACACACTGGAAAATCACGAGGCATCGAAGTAATTGGAAAATGTCCGTTTGGGATGAGGTGCTAACACTTGTTAGTCATTTCAAGAGCTTTCCCTAAATTGAGGGGATTTGTGGGAGGGAAGGGGAGGAGTTGGAAATTTCAAGTAAGAGATTTAATTCAACAGGAATTTACTAAGGTCCTGGTGCCAGCCCTGTCATTAAGTTTTGTGGGCAGCACAAAGGAACTGAGAGCGTGGGCCTTCAGGACACTGGTGAGGGAACAGCCCCAGGCAATGTGAGGTGAGGCACCAAAGTGAAATAGGGGGCTGGCATCAGGAGGGATTGCTGTAAACCAGAGCGGGCACAAAAGGCTTCAAGGAAGAGGAACAAGGCTGGGTATGGTAGCGCATTCCTGTAATCCCAGCACTCTGGGAGGCTGAGGCGAGAGGATTGCTTTCGAGGCCAGGAGTTGGAGACCAGCCTGGGCAACATAGTGAGACTTCGTCTCTACAAAAAATCAAAAAATTAGCCAGGCATGGTGGCACGTGCCTGTAGTCTCAGCTACTTGAGAGGCTGAGATGGAAAGATCACCTGAGCCTAGGAGGTTGAGGCTGCAGTAAGCTGTGATCATGTCATTGCACTCTAGCCTGGGCGACAGAAAGAGCCCTCCCGCCCGAACTCAAAAAATTAAAAAAAAACGTTGTGGGATATTTACAGCTGGATCCTAAAGGTAAAGCCAGGCTTGGAAACATTCTGCAAAGGAAGACAGAATTACAGATGGACGAGGCAGCCTGGCAGAAGAAGGGAATGAAATCTTCCCAATCACTGAAGGGGGTAACCACGTGTCAACCACGTGCTCATTGCAGCCAACAGAACTTGCAACAGTGCTTCCCATGCAGTGTCCATCAGGTGACCACAAAAAGCTCTAGCACAAAATGCATTTACTCAAAATAAATCTGAAGAATTCTTTAAGCTGTGCAACTCTTCTTTGTTCCGTAAAAAAATAATAAAGCTACCATTTATTGAGCATTTACTATGTGGCAATCACCAGGCTCAGCACATTAAATGTTACTTCATTTGCTGGGATTTAGGGATGGCACTGCACCTGAAATTCAAATGCAGGCCATTTCATGCCAAGTCTTTAAGTCTGGCTCTGACTTACCAAGGCTGGCGTTGCCTGGATTCTCTCTGGGCTTGAGGGATGTTCGATGCATTTCCATGGATCCGGTAATGCACCCTGATAACCCTGTGCTGTGATGTTCCAGACTACAGCTCTCGCTGGAGCTTCTACTTGGACTCCTGGCTCTAATGGCTACTTTTGGATCAACTGGCATTATAATGCATGGCCCACCCATTCAGAGTGAATGATACATGCTTTTACTTTTTTTTTTTTTTTAAAGGACCACAGGTACGTGTCACCTTGCTTAGGTAATTTTAAAATTTTTTGTAGAGATGGGGTCTTGCTATGTGGCCCAGGCTGGTCTTAAACTCCTGGCCTCAAGCAATTCTGCCATCTCAGCCTCCCAAAGTGCTAGAAATATAGGTGTGAGCCTCCGTGCCTGGCCAATATGCAAGATATGTAATAAAACATGGCAGAGGAACTGCCTAATCAGAATGGCTGAAGGCCTAGGGACTACAGGCATGAGCCACTATGCCTGTTGATACGCGCTTTTAAAGGCTAGTATTTGCACAGGATGTCAATGGTCCCTAGTTTAAAAGACTCTCATATGTGTCTAGGGAACACCAACGGCTATAAGTCTCTGACCCAACATGTCCTGGGGCAGCAAGTCCTGAGTGAGAATAATATATTACTAGAAGCAAAAAGAAAAGCAGTGTGCGATGTCCCTTGGTCCACCCTGCTGGTTTTATTCCAGGTAGTCTTGGAGACCTGGGCTGACCCTGGCCACTCTGAGGTCTGCACTACTGCCGGTGCAGTGATGGAAACCCCAATCTCTGAGGGACCGTCTCTGGCTCCCTGTCTTCTCCCTCTTCCTCTGTCTCCCACAAATATGGACAGTGTAGTTGTACTGATGGTTAAACAGCACTTTTTTCTTTTTTTTCTGAGTCGGAGTCTTACTCTGTCGCCCAGACTAAAGTGCAGTGACATGCTCAAGGCCACCTGTGGGGCTCAGGTGATTCTTCCCCCTCAGTCTTCCAAGTAGTTGGAATTACAGGCATGCGCTACCATGCCCAGTTTTTTTTTTTTTTTTTTTTTTTTATTGTAGAGACGAGGTCTCACCAAGTTGCCCAGGCTGGTCTTGAATCCCCGGGTTCAGGCAATCCTCTCACCTCGGCCTCCCAAAGTACTGGGATTACAGGCTAAGCCACTGCGCCCAGCCACTAAACAGCACTTTTGAACTGATAGCTCATTTTCACGTTAAATAATTAAAATATGCATGTAGAAATTAATTAGAAAAACTTACACAAACTCAAATAAAAGAGCATTATAGAAAATTTTAGTCTCCTATTTTCACACAATTTCCCTGAACTAAATCAGTCAATCTGAAGTTTTTCTTCCTGACCTGGTAACTAATACGCCAAAGTTTATTATAAACAGTTTTTTTTTTTTTGAGGAATATTTTCACCTTTTACCAGGAAGTTGGTTTTTGTGCCATCTGTCATATTTTCTATCCTTCATTATGTTAACTTAGGGAGTCTTCACCAGAGAGTTACATGTTTTTTCCACTGTCATGTTGAAGTCACCACTAAGACTCAGCCATCTCCAGATTTGCTGATGTTACACCCACACTGGTAAGTGACGTTGGGCAAGCAAGTTTTAACTTCTTCTTCTCCCTTTTCCTCCTCCCCCTCCTCTTACTTCTTTTTCTCCTTCTTATTCCTTTTAAAAATCAAGGTCTCATTCTGTTGCTCAGGCTGGAGTGCAGAGGCATGATCACGGCTCACTGCAGTCTCAACTTCCTGGGCTCTGGTGATCCTTCCTCCTCAACCTCATGAATAACTAGGTCTGCAGGTAGGCACCACCATGCCCAGCTAAATTGTTGATATTTTTGTAAAGACAAGGTCTTGCTATGTTGTCCAGACTGGTCTCGAACTATTGGACTCAAGAAATCCTCCTGCAAAGTGCTGGAATTACAGCCTGAGCCACCACACCAGGCCTTAACTTCCTTGTGATACAACAATATCAGACCGGCTGAAGTTTACAATGAAAACTTACCTAATGAACCTAATACTAAGCCCGTTTAACTTGTGAGAGGAAAACAAGACAAACGCTCTTAAGGATTAATTTCATGGTGATTTTGGAGAGGTAAACTCAAAATATGCTAAAAATAAATGCAATAGAAAAATGTTAGGATAAAGTGAAAAAATGGAACAAAAGATCTATTCTAAGAGACAGTATCTTTGTGACACTAAGAATGTAATGGAACTCACTGATGGCTATTTGGAAATAACACAGACAAAAAATTCTACTCAGAAAAAAAAATTTGAAAATAAAGATGTGAATTAGATGAAAAAGATGCAAATGCAACCAAGATGGACGCCGAGACCCACTCAGGCTTCCTTTTCTGTGTGGTCATCCCTGGCTGCCTCAAATGAGCTTCTGTAATTAGCCCCATGTCATTGCTATAAAGGAATACCTGAGGCTGGGTAATTGATAAACAAAAGAGGTTTATTGGGCTCACAGCTCTTCATGGTGCTGACATCCGCTGGGCTTCTGGTGAGGTCTCAGGAAGCTACAATCATGGTGGAAGGAGAAGGGGAGCAGGTGTGTCACATGGCGAGAGCGGGAGCAAGAGCGAGAAGGAAATGCCGGGCTCTTTTAAACAGTCAGCTTTTGCGTACTCTAATAGAGCAAGAACTCACTCATGACCTTGAGAATGGCACAGGCCATCCATGAGGAAGCCGCCCTGTGACCCAGTCCCCTCCCACTAGGCCCTACCTCCATCACTGGGGACCACATTTCAACAGGAGAGCTAGAGGGGATAGTATCCAGGTCCTATCAGCCTCCTTGACTATATATCTAAAATGCAACCCACCTGCCCACCCCTCACTCTTTTGAACTTGGCATTTATCACCTTCTAACATGCTACATCATTGACTTACGTTTATTTGTATCATCTATCTGTTCTTTCTACCTCATCCATCCCCATTTCCTCCCAAAAGGTCAGTTTCTCAAGGGCAGGCATTTTTTCCCCCAATGTTTTGTTAACAGACTCATATTTTGTCTGTTTTGTGATTTAGCCAAAACACGTACAACAGTTTCTGGAATGGAGTAGATTACTAAGTAAATAAATTTATGAATTAAAATTAAACATCTTCTGGCTCTAACTATAGTAAGTACCTAGCTCAGGGAAGGGAGGCATGATTAGAAGTAAATTCAGAAAATGAGGTTTATAAAATAGGGATTGTACTATTGGGAAAGGCTATGGTCTGATATTTGTGCCCCTCTAAAATTCTTGTTGAATTGTAAACTCAATTTTGTGGTATTAAGAGGCAGGTTCTTTAGGAGGGGATTAGGTCATGAGGGCTCCACCCTCATGAATGGGATTCGTACCCTTAGAAGAGAGGGCTGCCTGGATGTGGTGGCTCACACCTGTAATCCCAGTACTTAGGGAGGCTGAGGCGAGAGGACTGCCTGAGTCAAGGCGTTTGAGACCAGCCTGGGCAACATGGTGAGACCTCATTTCTACAATAAGTGAAAAAAATTTACAGGACGGGGTGGTGTGCTCCTGTAGTTCCAGCTACTTGGAAGGCTGAGGAGGGAGGATCACCTGTGTCCAGAAGGTCGAGGCTACAGTGAGTCATGATTGTGCGTGCCACTGCACTCCAGGCTGGGTGACAAAGTGAGACTCTTGACTCAAAAAAAAAAAAAAAGAGGACTGCGGGAGCTTGTGTGCTTCCTTTCCCTTTGCCCTTCTGCCAAGTGAGGACACACATGTGGCACCATCTATGATAAACAGGCCATCCCTACGTACCAAATCTGCTAGCACTTTGATCTTGAACTTCTCAGCCTCAAGAACTGCGAGCCATAAATTTTTGTTATTTATAAATTGCCCAGTCCCAAATATTTTTGCTATAGCAGCCTGATGGGACTAAGACAGAATAATGATAATATAATAATAATTAACACTTATTGAGCACTTATTATGGACAGCCACCCTTTATTTAACATACACTGTCTCATTCAATCCTCTCAATAACCCTGTGAGATCACAGTCATCTTTCTCACTTTACCTATGATGAAGTTGAGGCACAGGGATGTTCAGTAACTCGTCCATGATCACAGAACTAGCAAGCGGCAGCACCAGGATTTGAACCCAGAAATGGCGTGGAGAGCTTGTGCTTGCTATTCCCACACCCTGGAAGGAGATGGCTGAGGAAAGTGGGGCTTGGTGTGTTCACGTTCTCTCCAGGAATAAGAGAAAGAGGCAGGAAGTCTGAGTGTCCCTCCGTAAAATGCCAGCATGCTGGCAAGAGGCATATCTGGGAATGAACTGGGAGTGAGTTGCGTTCAGCAAAGAACACCCATCAGGGAGCAGTGGGAGCCGGCCGGCCAGGAAAGACAAGTCAGGGTCAGACATGCAGGTTCTCCAGAGAAAGTTTTGCATATTCTGTTTTGAAAATGTCACTAGCTGCCGGGCTCGGTGGCTCAGCCTGTAATCCCGCGCCTTTGGGAGGCTGAGGTGAGTGGACTGCCTGAGCCCGCGGGTTCGAGACCCGCCTGGGCAGCAAGACCTCATCTCTACAATAAATAAATAAAAAATCAGCCGGGCATGGTAGCACAGGCCTGTAATTCCGGCTACTTGGAAGGCTGAGGCGGAAGGATCGCCGGAGCCCAGCAGGTTGAGGCTGTGGTGGCCGGGAGCAGCCACTGCACTCCAGTCTGGGCGACAGAGTGAGACTTCAACTCAAAAAAAAAAAAAAAGAAAATGTCACTAGCATGTGTGCTGTCAGGGACAACAATAACCACCTCCTGGCCTACACTCTGCCAGACTTCTCTCAGCCTTTGTGACAGGATTAGAAGATGCCATTCCATAGAAACTTCTGGTGTCACGCTGTTCAATAATGCTATTTTATGAGTTCCACTTTTCTGTTTTTTCCCAAAAAGAGGCATGAGGTAGTCATGCACTATGACTAGAGCAAACAGAGCTCATAGATAACAGTGGGTATGAGAAGATAACCTCGAGCAAACAGGACTTTCTCTTTTCCTCCCTGTGTGTGTGTGTACACATATGTGTTCACGATCAGTTATAGAAAGGAGATGACTTTTCTGCTGAATGAGTAAATCGTCATTACCACCATGAATGCCACCATGAAATGTATTCATTAAAAGAATTTAATTTCCATAGCTATCTGTTCAAGAACATCTCTGGGCAGAATGCATCAGGGACAAATTATGCCACCTCGCCCATCCAATATGGCAGTTCACAGTCCACATACATGTACATGGCTCTAGTGACTACCGACACATGCTGTCCCACAACGTTTCTCACTGTTTTCCAGGGAAAGGTCCAGAAAAAAAGAGGAAAGCAACAGACAATCACTAATTTTACTGTAATCTAGTCTTTTTTGCTTCAGAGCCACCAAAACATTTTTAGATTTAATTCTACTGGTAAAGGAGAATTAAATAACCAATAACAAGTGAATGGTCCAAATTTTAAAAATTTTATTTTATCTTTAAACCATACTGACCTTTCTAGAAGCAGAAGAACAACAACATTTGACATTTTGTGGAAAATAAAGAAACATAATTTAGCAATTTTTAACCAATTGTCGCACGCTATGGCTCTACCCTGTGGTTGCTCAACTCTTTCCAGACGCAAATGTCTCCCACGCATGCTTCAAACTCTTTCTAAAGTCACAAGTAAATAAACAAAAAAATTTAATTAGTTGAGCCTGTATCTCATATTTGGCTGATGTCATCCTCTCCTCTCTGGGAAAAAAAGAAAATCCAGTAAAAAGAAAAAGAAAGCAAAAACAAAAAAATCCACAAGACACAGATGGCACTGGACATGCATGACTTGCTTTGTCCCCAGTGCTGTGCTCAGTCCTGACCCATAATGTGGATCACACCCAAACTGCAGGTCCTGACTTGGTTATTCAGACTCTGGCCTGACTATCATACCATACAGAAGAAACACACCCATCAGCTCAGGAACTGACATCTCTTTTGACTTGTCCCATGTTTTCATCTGTTCACTTGGCCTATTTTCTTGTACTTGGAACAAAAATAGCCTGTTGTTTCCAGTCCAGGCACTGCACTACAGGCACTGATGCTATTTTTGGTGGAGATTCCTAAGAGCCTGGTGCAGGGATAAGTACATCATTTAAGCAAGTTAGAAAGGAGCACCGAGCATCTCCCATGGTCTGGTGACTGACCTCCTTTACTTTTGATTTCCAAGAGTTTTTCTTGCTTACAGTTGAGAAATAGGAATAAAGTGTCTCCTTTCACTCCCCCTCCTAAACTTCCTTTATCTCTTCTGCCTCCCACAGCATCTCAGTCCCTTCTGCAGACATACCGCAAGCTGTCAAACACAGCATCTCACTCCCTTTGGCATGGACACACCACATGCTGCCAAGCACAGCTGAGGAGGTTCTAGCCAGACTCAGGATGAGTGGATTTGCACCTGCTCTGGGGCTGTAGCTCTGCACAAGGTGGAGCTCAGTGTTGTGTACTATCCAGAACAGGCCCAGAATGCCCAGCCTCTCCCTCCTCCCCTCTCAGATCAGCTGTGGACTTGAGGTCACTTGAGGGGATGGAACATCGTGAGGCCACCCTGGGAGCTGGGGTTGATTCCAGACAATGTTCAGAAAAGGGGTCCAAGACCGCTATAAACAACTCTGATTTAAAAAAAAATGTTCAGTGTGGAAGATGTGTAAAAGATGGATAAATGGCAGGCTGAGGTGAGAGGAAAAAAAAAGACAGATAAAGCTGGACAAGTTTCCTTTTCTGGACCTGCATGGACAGTGAGGGGATGCCCACTGGGTAAGCCAGAGGCTGCATACTGGCAGTGTGGATGCTGCCTGCCGGTAGGTTTTGACTCGTGTGTGCAGTGTTTAAAGGTTATCTTTATCTACTTGCCAATATTAACAGATAGGAGCTTTCACATACAAACCTGGTTTCTGATTTCTCTAGAAAAATCAGAAGACCTGGCTCTCGCACGCTCTGTTTCCTGGCTAGCAAATGCTTCATGGAGTCACATAGCTGCTGCCCCGTTAGCCTCTTTGGACATGTCGTGTTCTCCTGTGACAGAGGCCTGTAGACCCAGGAGTTTTCAGTTTCTGGCGTTATCCCCTCAGTACCTGCATGAGTACTTTGTGTGAATACTGTGTTCTCTCAATGGTTCTTTGGCAGATTCTGGCTTCTTGGTAGGAGTGGTTCGTGAAAGAGAATCTCTGGCTGGGTGTGGTGGCTCATGCCTGTCATCCCAGGACTTACTTTGGGAGGCAGGAGCAGGAGGACTGCCTGAGCCCGGGGGGTTTGACGAAACTTCATCTCTACAACAAATCAAAAAATTAGTGGGGTGTGGTGGCGCACACCTGTAGTGCCAGCTACTTGGAAGGCTGAAGTAGAAGGATTGCCTGAGCCTAGTAGGTCAAGGCTGCGGTGGCCGTGTGTGTGCCACTGCACTCTCTAGCCTGGGCGAAAGAGTGAGTCTCCTGCTCAAAAAAAAAAGAAAACCTCCAATTCTTGACACTCACAGGCTCCCTAGATAATCATTCACCACTAGTCTACTGGAGATTTATTGGCATACTTCTTTATAGAATGAATTGTTGAATTTATATTGAAAGTCAATGTGCCTTTAACGAGAAGTTCCTTTGGAATTTCTGATAAACTCGAGTTTTGTTGTTACTTTCATTAGCAACCCATTTACAAATCCTATTTTAGGTTATTTCTGATTAAAACAGCTACCAAAGATTTCAGATAGCTTTGGTTTTTGTTTCTGTTTTGAGTCGGAGTCTCACTCTGTTGCCCAGGCTGGAGTGCAGTGGTACGATCACCGCTCACCACAGCCTCCACCTCTTGGGCTCAGGCAATCCTCCTGCCTCAGCCTCCTGAGTAACTGGAACTCACAGGCACGCACCGCCACTCCCGGTTTATTTGTTGATTTTTTTTTTTTTTTGTATAGACGAGGTCTTGCTAGGTTGCCCAGTCTGGTCTCGAACTCCTGGACTCAAGTGATCCTCCCTCCTTGCCCTCCCAACGTGCTGGGATTACAGGCATGAGCCACTGTGCCCGGCCTCAGTAGCTTCCCTCCCCATTTATTCATGGAAAGGTATTCATGAAGGAGGTGACCGCATTAGGTTCTGAGGGGACCATGGAGAAACAAACAGGGGCTGCGTTCTCCTTGGAAGGCTGATGGTTCTGGCTATTCTCTCACCTTTTCTTCCCATTTTCTACCTGCCTCTGAGCTGTCAGGAGGCTGGGTAGACACTTTCTAGTAAGAATCAATTTCCTTTGCCAAAAGAGTCAGAAAGGCCAAGCAAAGCCAAAGTGCTGCTGTCTCTGCTGACCCTGTGTCTGTGAATTCAGCTGCTACTTTGGCTGGAAAAGATTTTTGTCGGTGCTGAAGACATAGGACTCACATAACTGAGCCAAGCATCTGACCATATAATGACAGAAAGTCATGCCAATGGAGAGAATTCTGAGGGTCAGCGGAGAAGTGGGGTGTGTGTGGTGTTAATATTATTATTGAGTCACTCTGTAACCTAGGCTGGAGTGTAGTGGCATGATCACAGCTCACTGCAGCCTTAACCTCTTGGGCTCAGGCAATCCTTCCATTTCAGCCTCCTGAGTAGCAGGGATGACAGATGCACGCCACCACACCTGGATAATTAAAAAAAAATTTGTTGGACTGGGCGTGGTGGCTCATGTCTATAATCCCAGCACTTTGGGAGGCCGAGGTGAGAGGATTGCCTCAGCTCACGGGGCGAGATCTCATTGCTACAATAAATCAAAATATTAACTAGGTGTGGTGGTGCATGCCTATAGTTCCAGCTACTTGGAAGGCTGAGGTAGAAGGATCACCTGAGGCCAGCAGGTCAAGGCTGCGGTGGCTATGAGTGTGTCACTGCATTCTAGCCTGGGCGACAAACTGAGACTCCAACTAAAAAAAATAAAAAAAATAAAAATAAGAATTTATTTTGTAGAAATGCGGTCTCATTATGTTGTCTAGGCTGGTCTCAAACTCCTGGGGTCCATTGATCCTCCTGCCGCCGACTCCCAAAGTGCTGGGATTACAGGCTTGAGTCACTGTGCCCAGCCATGGCCTTGTTTTATTTTTTAATGCTGGCCCCAAAGTAGACTGCAGAGTTGATCGACATGAGACCCGAGGCCCGAAGGCCAGATAACAAGAGCTCTAAGACATTTTCTTTGCTTCTGCCTGAAACGATGGAGACGGACAGCATGGAGACGTCGTCTTCGGGACAGCTGCCAGCTCCTCCTTATAAAACAGCAGAGGCTGGCTTTTGGTGACACACAGCAGGAAAGGCGATAAGTTGGCAACACAGAAGCCAGACAATTAGGGCCGATTTTCAAAGTGATCCGAGGCCACAGCTGTGAGCCTCCCATGGTTGCACAGCGTGGGATGCCTGCATTTCTCCCCTTCCCATAGCTCTAGAAACATAAGCAGTCGGCCCCTGGCTGGCTCCGGGCTTCCAGTCACCAGGCTGTCATTCCCACAGCACCTGCCCCTGGGAACTGCCACCAGGAATGCACCTCGGCCTCAGGAAAGGGCCCACATCGGGTGTCTTATTTCTTTTTGCCCTGACCGAACTGGAAACTTCACCACATCTTCTAAAACAACACAGCCCCTGCTGATTTTTGGGTTGTGCTGGTGATCCTAATGCAGGGGCAGGTCACCGTGCTGAAGGCCTGCTCCCAGGGAACCAGCCATCCACACGGTCGTCTGCCTGTTGAGTGACTAGCAGAGCTGTGAATGTGCGAGCGTGATCCGGATGGACAAAAATGAAAACAAGGGGCTGCAACAGAAAACAGATGCTGAAAGGAAAGGAAGTGATAAGGAAGCCCAGACCATGACAGAGATGGGGGCTGGGGAAGACGACAGAGAACTGCCTGTGTTTGTAGATGCAAACTATGCTGAGCTCGGAGGCCCCCACCCTGGGGCCTTTCTCTCTGCCTCAGGGATTAGAGAAGGTGCTCTCACCTCAGTGCTCACACGTGCAGCATCCTGCCCTGAGAATGCTCCAGGAATTCCTTCCAGCAGGTTCTTGGCACAGCACAAGGCGTTACCACTGGGATACACACGGGGAATTTTGAAGTCATGGCCTCTAATCTCAAGAAGATGACACTCCAGGTTATGGTATTTGCCTTATGCATTTATGTATTATTATTCCTGGTGAATGACTTTTTTTTTTTTGAGTTGGAGTCTCACTCTGTCGCCCAGGCTGGAGTGCTGTGGCACACTCACGGCCACTGCAACCTTGACCTGCTGGGTTCAGGTGATCCTTCCGCCTCAGCCTTCCAAGTAGCTGGAACCACAGGCATGCACCACCATGCCCAGATAATTTTTTTTATTCGTTGTAGAGATGAGGTCTCGCCAAGTCGCCCAGGCAGGTCTCAAACCCCTGGGCTCGGCAATCCTCTCGCCTCGGCCTCCCAAAGGGCTGGAATTTCAGGTGTGAGGCACTGCACCTGGCTGGTAAAGACCTTTCATGTTGCTTTGAGCTCACTCACAGTCAGGTTTAGTGGGAGGAGCAAGGGTGCCCTTGATAAAAGGTCTGTCTTCCAGCAGAATAAACTCCCTCGGGACTGTCTTCGAACTTTTATTTACAGACGGAATGCAAGAGGCCACAATTCAATATTGACAATGGTTGAGTTACTGACAAAAGAATTATTTTTCAAAGAAGTTTAAAAAATTTTTTTAAAAATAGAGATGGGGTCTAGCTAGGTTGCCCAGGCTGATCTATTATGGGATCTATTAACAAACAACAGTCCCTCTTCAGCTGCCAAAGTACTGTGATTACAAGCATGAGCTACCACATCTGGGCCCTAGAAGTTGCTTTTTGTTTTAGTTTTAAGTTGGGGTCTCTCTCTGTCACCCAGACTGAAGCGCAATGGCATAATCACAGCTCACCGCAGCCATAACCTTTTGGGCTAAAGTGATCCTCCTGTCTCAGCCTCCTGAGTAGCTGGGACTGCAGATGTATGTCTCTATACTTGGTTATTTTATTTTATTTTATTTTTTGTGGACACAAGGTCTTGCTATGTTGCCCAGGCTGCTCTTGAACTAGACTTAAGCAATCCTCCGGCCTTGGCCTCCCAAAGTGTTGAGAGTACAGGCGTGAGCCATGGTGCCTAATCTTATTTTATTTTTAAATGTTCGAATAGATCCCATAATCGTGTGGCACAAAGGCTTTGCTCATGCCATCATGCCCCCACCACCCCAGGGCCTTCTCATCACTGTTTTCCTCTGTTCTCCTACACAAGCTACATTCCAGCCAGGCATGGATAAGCACGCCATCTAAACTTGTGCCTTGTCCACCCTTTTTCTACCTGAAGAACCCCGAGAGATTTTTCTCACCTCCAGACGCATCCAAATTTGGTATCGTTTGCAGCACAGCTAAGGACTACATCTCTGACTTTTCTAGATATTCCTATGAACTTCTCTATTATTACTGCTAAGAAGAATGACAGATAACCCTAGATAACAACCACCACCCTTGCAATAAGAGTAGCTAATTTTCTTTCTTTCCTTTTTTTTTTTTTGAGTTGATGTCTTGCTCTATGGCCCAGGCTGGAGTGCAGTGGTACCATCACAGCTCACCACAACCTCCAAGTCCTGGGCTCAGGTGATCCTTCCACTTCGGCCTCCTGAATAACCGGGACGACGGGTCTGTGCCACCATGCCAGGCTAATTTTTTGGAATTTCTGTAGAGATAAAGTCTCATTACGCTGCCCAGCTGGTCTATAACTCCTGGTCTCAAGTGATACTCCCACCTCAGCCTCCCAAAATGCTGGGATTACAGCGTGAGCCAATGTGCACGGCTGATATTTTCTGAGCATTGTTCCAGCTTGCATGTTTCACATGTGTTATTTCTATTACTCAGTCTTCTTCACAGTCCTAAATTAAGTTCTATTATTATCCTCAGTTTTCAGAGAGGGAAACTGAGGCCTACAGAAATTAACTCCCCCAACGATACCCAATGAGGGATACAGAATTACATTTTTCCTCCAAATGTTTGCATACCAAATTTTTCTTACAAACCTTTTAAATGAACACTTTAATATTCTTTTTTTTTTGAGTCAGGATCCCCTGTTGTCTCGGCTGGAGTGTAGTAGCATGATCTCAGCTCAGGGTACCTTGGCCTCCTGGGCTCAGGCGATCCTTCCATCTCAGCCTCCTGAAGTAGCTGGGACTACAGGTGTGTGTCACCATGTCTGGTTAAGATTTTAATTTTTTGTAGAGATGGGAGTCTTGCTATGTTGACCAGGCTGGCCTCAAACTCCTGGGCTCAAGTGATCCTCCTGCCTCGGCCTCCTACGGTGCTGGGATTACAGGCATGCTCCACCACACCTGATCCACTTTAATATTCTACCTTACCTATTGACCCACTATTATTTAGAGTCCTGGCAGTTAATTTTATTCCTGGAATAGATGACACCGCCTGTGAATGTCCTTTCTAGCAGTCTCTCTCTATGAATGCTCTATGCTAAAAATCGACACGGAAACAAAAATCTCCTGAAAAAATTATCATGGAAGTAGTGAACTCATCATGATTGTACCAATTTTCTTCCTAAAAATCACAAGTCAAATCAAATATCTACCTAGGGCGGGGCCTCTTGTTCACAGTGCTTGACTATATCACCACTTTATACTGAGAGTTTCCAAGTCTGCCAGGCTGGTGCTACCCTGCGTGTTCCCAAAACATTAGTCATGGAGCAAGGATGAGAGAGAGAGGGCTGGTAGATTTTTCTGACCACGTCACACTTACATAGCATCTGTACGTTGGGGCCTGGGTGCCATGTGTGGTCGCTGAGTTGGCTGATTAGCAAATGCAGTCTGTGACCTCACCAGATTTTCTGCACAGAATGAATTGCCAGCAATTGGGGAACCCCTGTGAGCTGATATCAGTGCCATGTGATACAGATCTGGAGCTCAGAGTATTTGCGTATACGAAATAATCTTAAATGCATATGGAATTATGGGATCCTGTTAGGGACAGGAAAAAGCAGTTAATGTCACTATATGCCTATTAAGTTCTAGAAACTGGCTGGGCTCAGTGGCTCAGCCTGTAATCCCAGTCCTTTGGGAGGCTGAGACGAGTGTATTGCCTGAGTCTGCGGGTTTGAGACCAGCCCGGGCAACTTGGTGAGACCTTGTTTCTACAATAAATAAAAAATTAACCGGATGTGGCAGCGTGTGCCTGTAGTTCCAGCACTTGGAAGGCTGAGGCAGAAGGATTGCCCAAGCCCAGCAGGTCAATACTGAGGTGGCTGTGAACATGCCACTGTACTCCAGTCTGGGCGACAAAGTGAGACTCCGACTCAAAAAAAATTTCTAGAAACTGGGCAGCCCCCTTGGGTCCCCTCCTGTTTTGGGAGCTTTTCTGTTCTCTCAATAAATCCTGCTTTCCCCTCCACACAAAAAAAGTTCTAGAAACTGGAATTTTTTGGGGGAAGTTGATCTTCACAGATGTCTTACAAAGTAAGTAGTACTTATCCCCATTTCAGAGAAATTAAATAATCTGCCTGCAAGCACAAGACTAAAAATTAGTAGGATAGGATTTAGATGTCAAGGCATTTTCATCTCCCTATTAATGCTACTTATCAAACTAAAGAAAACATTAATTAAACTATTTGCAGAGGAAAATTGTGACATAGAATTAATGTATTCTGAAGAACGGAAGATAGAACTTCCCAGATGCACCTATGTAAAGAGGTTTGAAAAAAAGCCCAGTTAGTACGATGACCATTTGTATACCTACTCCTAAACTGTACCCCATATTTTTTTCACTTTAAGAAATTATCTTTATTTTTTATTGTACCCCACATTTAAAAACTAAAAATAATAAAATTAAAAGTCCAGTTCATATATATATATTTTTTTGAGTTGGAGTCTCACTCTGTCGCCCAGACTGGAGTGCAGTGCCCGCTTCCGGCCACCGAAGCCTCGACCTGCTGGGCTCCGGTGATCCTTCCGCCTCAGCCTTCCAAGTAGCCGGAATTATAGGCACGCGCTAGCACGCCCGGCTGATTTTTTGATTTATTGTAGAGATGAGGTCTCGCTGCCCAGGCGGGTCTCGAACCTGCGGGCTCAGGCAGTCCACTCACCTCAGCCTCCCAAAGGCGCAGGATTACAGGCTGAGCCACCGAGCCCGGCTCCAGTTCATATTTGAATTCATGCCATTTGTATTTTTTTTCAATAGAGCTGTGGTTGACTTTTTTTTTTTTTTTTTGAGTTGGGGTCTCACCCTGTTGCTCAGGCTGGAGTGCAGTGGCACCATCATGACTCACTGCAGCCTTGATTATCTGGGCTCAGGCAATCCTTCCACTTCAGGCTCACGAGTAGCTGGGACTACAGGTGTGTACCATCTTGCCTGGCTAGTTTTTTTTTTTGAGTGGGAGTCTCACTCCTTTGCCCAGGCTGGAGTGCAGTGGCATGCATACTCACGGTCACCCTAGCATCGACCTTCTGGGCTCCAGCGATCCTTCCACTTCAGCCTTCTTTGTAGTTAGCACTACAGACGTGTGCTGCCACACCTGGCTATTTTTTATTATAGAGATGACATCTTGCCAGATTGCCCAGGCTGGTCTTGAATCTGTGGGCTCAGGCAACTCACTCACTTTGACCTCCCAAAGTGCTGGGATTATAGGCTGAGCCACCTAGCCCGGCCTAATTTGTTTTTTTGTAGAGACGAGATCTCGCTATGTTGCCTAGGCTGGTCTTGAACTCCTGGGCTCCAGTGATCCTCCTGCCTCAGCCTCCCAAAGTGGATTACAGGCATGAGCCACTGCACCCAGCTGGCAGTTGCCATTTCTGAAGCTGCCTGTGTGTGATGAAAGGCTGAGAAACTAAGCAGAAAGCAGCTGCTCAAAACTAAAGAGCCAAGCAAAGAACTCAGGAGACTTGTCATGCTGGGGAATGAAGAAATGGAGCCCAGAGACAAGGAGGAGGGGTTTCCAGAAAACACCATGGGCATTCACTGGAGTCACCTGGGTCCCTACAACACACTTTCAGTTAGTCCCAAGAGAGAGAGAGGAGAGGTTGTCAACATATTAACTTTCACTAAGCCTGAAACCTGTTTTCCACTTGAGCACGGTCATCTACCATATTCCATTTGACTTCCAAAAAGAATCTTAAATTCTCTTCAGAGGAAGACATTTGAATGGACTTGCATCCAGTGGCTCCACTGACCACCAGCTGTAGGAATGTACCCCACAACAGCTTTTGTTTTGCCCAGCCAGGGTCTGTTTTTGTGTCTGCATTTGAATGCTTTTGGGAGGAGTGTTCCAGTTCTGTGGCAGTCCCCACCAATCCCCACCATCTCACAGTAAGCCCATGTCAGCCTTGGTGGTCACTGGCTTGAGCCTGCAGGTGTTTGCTGCATATCTGAAAGTGGATAGGTGACATATAACAGTTCTGTGTTGTAAGCCAAGGCCTAAAGTAGTTGTCACAGAGGACCCAGAGTCTGCATGGATGAGATTGCTCAGGGGAGGACCAGTGACACAAGGGAAGATTCAAAGACTAAGTTTACAATATCATCTCCTAGGCCTTTTTTTTGAGACAGTTTTACTCTGCCACTGCCCAGGATGGCGTGCAGTGGCATGATCATGGATTACCACAGTCTTGAACTCATGGGCTCAAGCGATTCTCCTGCCTCAGCCTCCCGAGCAGCTGGGACTACAGGCGCACAGCACCACACTGGTTAATTTTTCTATTTTTTGTAGAGATATGGTCTCGCTTTATTGCTCAGCCTGGTCTCCAACTCCTGGCCTCAGGCAATCCTCCTGTCTCAGCCTCCCAAAGTGCTGGGTCTACAGGCATGAAGCTGTTGCACTCGGGTTTCCTAAAAAATATAGCCCCTGAGACAAACGTTTCTTTTTGTTCATGTGTTTAGTTATACTGATTTGCATTTGTAAAACATTGCAAAGTTTTCAGATTTTATTTATATTTCTATATATTTCTACACAATCCTTTGGACAAAACCTCGGGCCAAAATTTCCAGGTGCTGACCTGGAAATCAGATAACTCAAGCAGCTTGGTGGGTAGAGGTTGCCTTATACCGAGCTGCATAGTGGTTCTTTTTCTTTGAGTTGGAGTCTCATTTTTTTGAGTTGGAATCTCACTCTGTCACCCAGACTGGAGTGCAGTGACCACTCCCGGCCACCGCAGCCTCGACCTGCTGGGCTCTGTCGATCTTTCTTCCTCAGCCTTCCAAGTAGCTGGAACTACAGGCGCGCGCTACCACGCCCGGCTCATTTTGATTTATTGTAGAGATGAGGTCTCACCAAGTTGCCCAGGCGAGTCTCGAACCTGCGGGGTCAGGCAATACACTCACCTCAGCCTCCCAAAGGCGCGGGATTACAGGCTGAGCCACCAAGCCTGGCGCATAGTGGTTCTAATTAACCCAATAGCCCCATGTTAAAGCAGCTACCATAAGATACTCACAAAAAGTATTTGCAAAACATGTATTCTCCCCACTCCCACATTTGAGTCACACAAGAGATAAGAACAACATTTTAGAAGGGGGCAAGGGCTGAAAACCATCCATAGGTGTCACACGGGTGACAGGCTCAACAGAAGCCAAGGCCTCGGGCAACCCCCTTGGGTCCCCTCCTGCTCTGGGAGCTTTTCTGTCCTTTCAATAAATCCTGCTTTCAAAAAAAGAAGACCCAGTCGGGCTCGGTGGCTCAGCCTGTAATCCCGCGCCTTTGGGAGGGTGAGGTGAGTGAATTGCCTGAGCCCGCGGGTTCAAGACCCGCCTGGGCAACCTGGTGAGACCTCATTTCTACAATAAATAATAAAAAAAAAATGAGCCGGGCGTGGTAGCACGCGCCTGTAGTTCCAGCTACTTGGAAGGCTGAGGCGGAAGGACCGCCGGAGCCCAGCAGGTCGAGGCTGTGGTGGCCGGGAGTGGCTGCTGCACTCCATTCTGGGTGACAGAGTGAGACTCCAACTGAAAAAAAAAAAAGAAAAAGAAGCCCTAAGTCTCACCATTACACAGTATACTATGTAACAAACCTTTCCATGTACCCTGTGCTAAACTACAATGGGAAAAAAATAAAGACATTTTAGACCACGGAAAAAGTTATCAGTTAACACTAAGGCAGAGAATCTGAATGACCAGGTAAAAACTAGTTCCAGATGTTTGTTTTGCTCTCTCAAAACTGTTTCAAATAGAAGGCATGCATCTTGCTTACTTTAAATCTAGAGATTTGCTATTTCAAGTATCAGAGTGTGCCAGATCTTTTTTACAGGTAAACAAAGGTCCATAGGACCCAGGAAAGGCATGTCTTGTGGCTAAAAATGCAATAGGCCAGGTGCAGTGGCTCGCACCCATAATCCCAGCACTTTAGGAGGCCGAGATGGGAGGACTGCTTAAGCTGAGAAGTTGAAGACCAGCCTGGGCAACATAGCAAGTCTTCATTTCTACAAAAAAATCAAAAACTTAGCCCGACGTGGTGGTGCACACCTGTAGTCCCAGCTACTTAGAAGGTTGAGGCAGAAGGATCACCTGAGCTCAGGAAGTTGAGGCTGTGGTGAACCAGGATCGTACCACTACATGCTAGTCTGGGCAACAGAAAGAGACCCTGACACACACACACACACACACACACACACACACACACACCGCGCGCGCGCAATAAATGTAGTTATAGAAGGCCCAGAGAAAAACTCTGAAATGAAAAAAATACATGGAGAAAAAACCCTAAAAGACATAATGGTTTAAAGCAGGAGAAATGGAGGCAGCCATTTTTGAAAGATGGAGCCAGGTGTCAAATACACAGTCCCTTCAAGTCCCTCAGGACACTGACTGTCTTCATGGAGGGTGTTTCCTGGCAGATCAGACCCTGATACTGTTCCCTGGAGAACCCAAGTCAAACGAACACGGCAACCCTGTAGTCTACTTCTGCCCGGCCCATCAATAGACTCTTGGCAGACAACGCTGGACACGATCATTCATTGTCAAACGGAGTAAGACGTTTATTGCTCAAAACACAAAGATGTTTCACCTGCCTAGATGCTACTGAGTTTGGTGCAGAGTGGCACAACCCAATCAAGGGAATTTAAATACACCTCCTTGTCTCTGCTTCTGTGCATTATTTGTGAAGTTCTAGAAACATCCAGGGATGTTTTGAAGAGCACATGAGGCATTCATTAGTCTCTCTGAATCTCATTCTACAAAACAAATGTAGTGTTTTATTTTTGTATTTTTTTTTATTTACTGAATTTGACATGGCCCTGGGACAAATCAATGATGGAGTTCCAACTTTCCCTGGCTTCTACATGTTTACTCCAGGGCTTTCTGGGAAGACTGCCTTTCCACCCTTCATGAATAGTTCATGTGCTCCTCTCCAGTGGAAACAAAGTGACATTTCTCATTCCTGTGGGCTGTTGGAAAGCAATGGCGAAGGGAGTGCCTTGAAACAATTAGTCCTCTGTAACTGATTATTTAACAATGTGCATTTCCCAAGAGCTGTTTATCCTCAAAAGAAAGCAGCCAAGACTAAATAGATGTGCTGGATCTCGCAGGCACCTGCACTGAGCCCCTCTGGCGCTAAGTGGGAATTCTCACCGAAGAACGCTGAAGGGGGTGATGAATTGGCTTCTATATTCCATCTGGGGTGGGATCCGGACTTTCTCCTGAGGAAAGAAATGGGCTCCAATTCTTACATCTCAAGGACTGTTTTTGTTGGGGGAAAAATCTCCTTATAAAAGATGGCTTTAGTTTTAAAACTGGAATCCAACATATACTGAATGAAAGAAGGGTAAAAAGGAAAGAAGGGAGGGAGGCAGAGAGAGAGAGTGAAGAGGAAAGGAGAGAGAGAGAGAGAGAGAGAGAGGAGAGAGAGAGAGAGAGAGAGAGAGAGAGAGAGAGAGAGAGAGGAAAGAGACAGGGAGAGAGAGAAGAGAGAGAGATGGCAAAGAGAGAGCGAGAAGAGGGAGAGAGAGAGAAGGCAGAAAGTCAGAAGAGAGAAAGAGAGGAAAGAGAGGGCAGAAAGAGAGGAGAGAGAGGACAGAAGGAAAGAGGAAGGAGGAGAGAGAAGAGGGAGGGAGGAGAGAGAAAAGAGACAGGAAAGAGGAGAGTGCGAGAGGGAAAGAGCGAGTGAGCAGGCAAACACATTATTATTAATAGTTTTGGTATAAGAAAAATGCTTTTTGTGTTCGAGACCTTCTAGTGGTCCCCTAAAAACGATTTTGAAAAAAAGCTCCCACCTTTGAGTCCCTTCTTTTCCAGCTATGGAGCAGTTTAAGACATAGGGCTGGGAGTGCACATGATTTGAACCAACTGGTCCTTAAGCCTGGATGTGGTCTCTGTATTTTTAGCTCCAAATTCCATGTTGTAACTCCCTTCTCTGAAATAGGGAGTGATTCAGAACCTACCAGGGCACATCTCGAGACCAGATGTGTGCACAGAAGACTCAGTGAGTCACACAAAGACTGTCACCCAGGACCCCAGAGAAGGCAGCCTCGGAGCAGACATACCGAGAGGCGTCACATCCTAACGGCAGCATTGCTCCTGCCCGCGTGTGCACGCCGGGAAGCATGCTCTCAGTTCTTGGAAAGCATCTTCTATGGAGATGAACCTTCTCCAGAAACGCTACCTTCTAGCATCTCCAAGCACCTCGTGCCAATTACTGTGGACTGCCCTCGTTATCCCACATGAGATTCTTCTCTACATGGGAGAAAAGTGTCAGTCAGTGTAATTCTGACATAGTTGAGGTAAGAGACATCCTAGAAGAAAACCTGAAATGTACGCTATGTTCCAGTCGTAGTCTGACTGGTTCAGGTGAAAAAGAGAAAAATACTTTAGCCTATAATGACAGCTATTAACGATAGTCAAGATAATTATTTATTTGAGACAGGATTTTGCTTTGTTGCCCAGGCTGGAGTGCAATACCTCGACCTCCTGGGCTCAAGCAATCCTGCTTCAGCCTCCCAAGTAGCTGGGACTGTAGGTGTGTGGAACCACGCCCAACTAATCTTTTGGGGTTTATTTATTTATTTTTTTGTAAAGAAGAGGCCTATGTTGCCCAGGCTGGTCTCAAACTCCTGGGCTCAAGCAATCCTCTGGCCTCAGCCTCCCAAAGTGCTGGGAATGCAGGCGTGTGCCACTGTGCCTGGTCGAATTGCAAGATATTTAGTATTTAATATTTAGTGGAAGAGGCAGTGTCCAATCAGAATAGCTAAAGGCCTGGGGCAGGAGGAGTAGCTGGGAGGCTCTCTGGCCAAGCCTTAGCCTTTTAGTTGCTGGAAGTCTAAGGATGCCTGTAACTTCAATGGCTGAAAGTCTGGGACACATGCAAGGGGTCGGGACAGTAACTGTGCTCAGTGTCGTAACAATTGAGCCGGGCTCGGTGGCTCAGCCTGTAATCCCACGCCTTTGGGAGGCTGAGGTGAATGGATTGCCTGAGCCCGCGGGTTCGAGACTCGCCTGGGCAGCGAGACCTCATCTCTACAATAAATCAAAAAATCAGCCGGGCGTGGTAGCGCATGCCTGTAATTCCAGCTACTTGGAAGGCTGAGGTGGAAGGATCGTCGGAGCCCAGCGGGTCGAGGCTGCGGTGGCCGGAGCGGCCACTGCACTCCAGTCTGGGCGACAGAGTGAGACTCCAACTCAAAAAAAACAAAAACAAACAAACAAACAAACAAAAAAACCAATTGATAGGGCTGGGTGTGTGGCTGATGCCTGTGACCCTAGCCCTTCAGGATGCTGAGGTGAGAGGATCTCTTGAAGATGAACTTCAAGACCAGCCTAGGCAACATAGAGAGGCCCTCATCTCTCCAAAAAGAAAAAAATTAGCTGGGCGTGGTGATGCACATCTGTGGTCCCAGTTGCTAGGGAGGCTGAGGTGGGAGGATTGCTTGAGCCTAGGAGGTCGAGGCTGCAGTGAGCTAGGATCACACCACTGCACTCCAGCCTGGGTGACAGAGTTGAGACCTTATCTTTAAAACAAACAAACAGCCGGGCTTGGTGGCTCAGCCTGTAATCCTGTGCCTTTGGGAGGCTGAGGTGAGTGGACTGCCTGAGCCCGCGGGTTCGAGACCCGCCTGGGCAGCGAGACCTCATCCCTACAATAAATCAAAAAATCAGCTGGGCATGGTAGCGCATGCCTGTAATTCCGGCTACTTGGAAGGCTGAGGCGGAAGGATCGCCGGAGACCAGCAGGTCGAGGCTGCGGTGGCCGGGAGCGGCCACTGCACTCCAGTCTGGGTGACAGAGTGAGACTCCAACGCAAAAAAAAAATAAAACAAACAAACAGCCGGGCTCGGTGACTCAGCCTGTAATCCAGCGCCTTTGGAAGGCTGAGGTGAGTGGATTGCCTGAGCCTGCGGGTTCGAGACCCGCCTGGGCAGCGAGACCTCATCTCTACAATACATCTAAAAATCAGCCAGGCGTGGTAGCGCATGCCTGTAATTCTGGCTACTCGGAAGGCTGAGGCGGAAGGATTGCCGGAGCCCAGCAGGCGAGGCTGTGGTGGCCGGGAGTGGCCACTGCACTCCAGTCTGGGCGACTGAGTGAGACTCCAACTAAAAACAAAACAAAACAAAACAAACAAACAAACAAAACAAAACAAACACACACACACAACTGATAGGGTTTTACTGGTGTCTAACAGCTGAGTATCAGCCTGGCAATTATTCTCACTAATCATGATACAAATTAGGATATACCTTGGACTAAACAATTTAAGAAGCTTATGATTTATAAGTACTCGTAGGAATCCACTTAGAAATGACAAATTCAACTAATTTAAAAAAATATAGGTAACTGTATTAATGGAAAAAGGAATTAAAAAACACATTAAAACATAGACTCAGAATTTCCTGTGGACAATATGGAGACTTTTGGTTATATAACTATAGTTTTAATAAATTGATGTCACACTGAGAAAGTTTCCTATTTAAAACAATTTTTTTTCTTGAGTCAGAGGTCTCACTCTGTTGCCCAGGCTGGAGTGCAGTGGCATGATCATGGCTTACTGTAGCCTTGACCTCCTGGGCTTAGGCAATCCTCCTGTCTCAGCCTCCTGAGTAGCTGATACATGCCACCAGGTCTGGCTGATTTTTTTTTTTTGTAGAGATGAAGGCTCACTCTCTTGCCTAGGCTGGTCTGAAACTCCTGGGCTCCAGGGACCTTACCACCTTGGCCTCCCCAAGTGCTGGGATTACAGTTGTGAACCACCATACCACCTGAAGTTGTTGTTTTTGTTCTGTTTTTTTTGAGTTAGAGTCTCACTCTGTCACTCAGGTCGGAGTGCAATGGCACGATCATGGCTCACTGCAGCCTTGACCTCCTGGGCTCAGGCAATCCTTCTGCCTCAGCCTCAAGTAGCTGGGACTATAGGTGTACACCAAATTAAAAAATTTTTTTTTTGTAGAGATGAGATTTAGCTGTGTTGCCTTGGCTGATCTCGAACTTCTGGGATCAAGCGATCCTCATGCCTTGGGCTTCCCCAAAATGCTGGGATTACAGGTATGAAATTGTGCCTGGCTGAATTTTCTTAGTTTTTGACAATAGTTGTCCTTTGTATTGTCTGAACTGGCATCAGTGAACAAAAAGATTTAGAACATATCTATGGTGGACATACTTTGGCCTGCCTGGCACTGTTGCCGCATTCTGCTGGTAAGAACATCAGTTCTTCTGCTTGGAATTCCATGCCATGCTGGCTTTGTAAGATCAACTTGACTCTTTCCACTACTGGATTCTGCTCATGCCCGGGCCTGGCCCGAGTGCTTGTCAGGTGACTGCTTCCTGGATAGGATGTGACCCGGGGTGGGGCCAGTCAGCCCTCCATAGGACTTTCTGATTTCTCTCTGAGCCATCTATTTCTTGACCATCTTCCATTGCAGTGTGTTATTTACTTTCTGCCTAAAACTGTTCCATTCTTCTTATTTTTACCTTAAGTTTTCAATCCATTCCTCTCAACAGAGGACCTTGCCTCCTGCCTTTAAGACAAGAGAAAGCATCAGATGCAGACGCCAACATCCCCCACGTGGAACTCCAGAGTAGATGGTCATATTCACCCGTCTCTGCTGATTTCCCCAGCCGCAGAGAATGGATATCTCTACTCCTCCCTCTGAGAAGCCCTGGTCTCTCCTGTTCTTCCTGTCTTGTCCATGGTCTTGCCATGTCAATTAGTCTTCCCTCCAGTTGCCAATTTCCCCTTTGTTAGCTCTTGTCACAAGTGAAGAAAACCAAACCAAACCATCTCCTTGAAGCCAACCAGCCTCCCTTTCTTAGGCCGCTCTCTGCAGACTCCATTTCACTTCTTTTTACTCCATTTGGCTCTTAGACCAACTGAATCAGCATCATCTGGAAACTTGTGAGAGATGCCAATGATTGAATCTACCCAGACCTACCATATCTGAAACTCTGGGAGTAGGGCCTCACCATCTGTGTTTTCACGAGCCCCTGTGGAATTCTGATGCACACAATGCTTTGGGGACCACTGCATGAGACCACCTTCTCCTTAGTCTTCATCCCACTTAACTTCTCTGCTATACTTGACAGAGTTAGGTGTTGGTTCCTTTGGTTTGTTTTGCTTTTTTTGAGTTATGGTCTCACTCTGTTGCGCAGACTGGAGTGCAGTGGCATGGTCACAGGACACCACAGCCTCGACCTTCTGGGCTCAGGTGATCCTTCTGCCTCAGCCTCATGAGTAACAGGGATTACAGGTGTGTACCACCACATCTGGCTAATTTTTTGTAGAGATGAGATCTCACTATGTTGCCCAGGCTGGTCTTGAACCTTTGGTTCAAGCAATCATCTTGCCTCAGCCTCCCAAAGTGTTAGGATTACAGGCATGAGCCACTGCACCCAGTCATTTGCTGTTTTTTTTTGGAGTCAGAATCTCACTCTGCTGCCCAGGTTGGAGTGCAGTGGCATGCTCACAGCCACCGCAGCTTCAATCTGTTGGGCGCAGGCAATCTTTCTGCCTCAGCTTTCCAAGTAGCTGGAACTACAGGTCTTGCCAAGTTGCTCAGGCTGGTCTTGAACTCCTGGGCTCAGGCAATCCTTTTGCCTCTACCTCTCAAAATGCTGGGATTACCACACCTGGCCAGTTTTTTTTTTTTTTTTTAAAGCAGGATTTATTAAGAGGACAGAAAAGCTCTCACAGTGGGAGGGGTTCCGAGGGGGTTGCCCCACACCTGGCCAGTTGCTTCCTTTTAAAGTTTTTTTTTCTACCCACAACTGCAAACCCTGTCCTGGTTCTCTTCCTAACTATCAATCATTAACAATCTCTTTCCCTAGCCCTAGCCTTATACCCAGTTACTAAGACACTGGAATACAGTATTCACCAGTGTCTCCCAAGTCTCACTAGCTTACTGCATATGCCTTAGACCTTGCTCTTTTTGTGAGCTCCGCTTTGATTAAAGGTGACAGTGCCCAGCCATTCCCCAAACCAGGAACTTCTAAGCAGCGTTTGTCTCTCACACTCTCATTTTTTTTTTTTGAGTTGGAGTCTCGCTCTGTCACCCAGACTGGAGTGCAGTGGCCGCTCCCGGCCACCGCAGCCTCGACCCGCTGGGCTCCGGTGATCCTTCTGCCTCAGTCTTCCAAGTAGCTGGAACTACAGGCGCGCGCTACCACACCTGGCTAATTTTTTTGATTTATTGTAGAGATGAGGTCTCGCCAAGTTGCCCGGGTGGGTCTCGAACCAGCGAGCTCAGGCAATCCACTCACCTCAGCCTCCCAAGGCGCGGGATTACAGGCTGAGCCACTGAGCCCAGCTCACACTCTCATTCTTACTTTAATTGGCTAACCAAATTTCATTAATGTTTATCTCATGCTCATGGACTAGAAGAATTAATATTGTTAAAATGACGATACTACCCAAAACAACCTACAGAGTCAATGCGAGCCCTATCAAAATACTAATGATATTCTTCACTTTAGAAATAGAAAAAAAAAAATTCTAAAATTTGTATGGAACTACAAAAGACTCCAAATAGCTAAAGCAATCCTAAGCCCCCAAAACAAAGTAGGAGGTATCACACTACCAGACTTCAGAATATACTTCAAAGCTACAGTAACCAAAATAACATGGCACAAAAGCCAGAAACAGGTCAATGGGACAGAATAGCAAACCCAGAAATCAATCCACATATCTACAGCCAACTAATTTTTGATGGAAGCAGTAAAAACACTTGTTGGGGAAAGGACAGTCTCTTCAATAAATGGTTCTGGAAAACCTGGATATATCCAAATGCAGAAGAATAAAATTAGAGTCTCACCTCTCATCCTTTATAAAAATCAACTCAAAATGGATCAAAGACATAAGAACAAGACTCCAAACTATAAGACTATGGGAAGAAAACATAGGGAAAATGCTTTAGGACATCGGTCTGGGGAAAGATTTTATGAAGAAGACCTGAAAAGCACAGGCAACAAATGGGATTATGTCAAACTAAAAAGCTTCTACACAGCAAAGGAAACAAGCAACAAACTGAAAAAGACAGTCCACAGAGTGAGAGAAAATATTTGCAAATTATTCATCTGACAAGGGATTAATGTCCAGAATATACAAGGAACTTAAATATTTCAACAGCAGAACTAATCCGATTAAAAAATGGGCAAATGACATGAACAGACACACAAATGGCCAACAAATGTATAAAAATGCTCAGGATTATTAATCATCAGGGAAATGCAGACGAAAACCGCAATGAAGTATCATCTCACCCTAGTTAGGGAGGCTGTCATCAAAAAGACAAAAAATAACAGATGCTGGTGAGGATGTGGAGAAAGGGGAATTCACACACTGGTTGGTGGGAATGTAAATTAGCAGGAGGGGGACCCAAAAGACCCAGAATTTATTTATATACAATTGTACATTTATTCTTACGTGTTTAAATTTTAGTCACCTTCAAAGTACTTTCCGTTTGATGCAATACACCTATCAAGATGCTTTTCCCACTGCTCAAAACAGTTTTTGAAGTCGTCGATTTGGATGTCTTTTAGAGCCCCTGCCACTTTTTGTTTCACCTCTTCTACATCAGCGAAAAGTTTCCCTTTGAGGACTTTTTTCATCCAGGGAAACAACAAATAGTACCCCAGGGCATGATTAGTTGAATGGGGGGTGGGGGTGGGGCACGGAGGTCATGCCATGTTTGGTCACAAACTGCTGAACACTCAGCATGGTGTGAGCAGGTGCGTTGTCACGGGGAACCAGTCACCTTTTTGCCACAAATCAG
This sequence comes from Cephalopachus bancanus, assembly GCA_027257055.1. Lineage (NCBI taxonomy): Eukaryota > Metazoa > Chordata > Mammalia > Primates > Tarsiidae > Cephalopachus > Cephalopachus bancanus. Next base: position 3,103,551 of record JAPVLO010000164.1, on the reverse strand, counting down.
GACATTGCTTCTGCAAATCATGATGCAACCTTCTCTCAACTTCCAGATAAAAACTTTGGTTGACCATTTGATCTGTAGAAACAAATTCCGAGTGTACTACAAGGGGTCTGTCCTTCACAAAAGAAAAAAGCTAATAATTCCATTTTTGGGGGGGATCTCCCCCCATAGTCATATGGAGAACAGTATAGGGCGCTCAAAAAGTCCAAAGAGAACCACCATATATGGTCCAGCAGTCTCACTGCTGGGCATTTATCCAAAGGAAAGGAAATCAACATATCGAAGAGACAGCTGCACCACCATGTTGACCACAGCACTTCTGACAAACGCCAGGATACGGAATCAACCTAGGTTCCCACAACAGATGAATGGATAAATAAAATGTGGCACACACACACAATGGAATAGCATTTAACCATAAAAAGGATGAAATCCCGCCATTCACAGCAACATGGATGAAACCAGAAGACATTATGTTATGTGAAATAAGCCAAGAACAGAAAGTTAAGCATTGTGTGTTCTCACTCATGTGTGGAAGCTAAAATATGTTGGTTGCATAGAAGTAAAAAGCAGAATAAGTTTTAGTGTTCTGTAGCACTGTATGATTACTATAGTTAACAATAATATATAGTTTCAAGAAGTTAGAAGGAGGATATTGAATGTTTCCACACGAAGTCACGATAAACATTTGAGATGATGGATATGCCCATTACCTCGATCTTCTCATAATCCATTATATGTATTGAAGCATCACAAGGTATTTCATAAATATGGACAATTATTACTATTGTTATATTTGAGTCGGAGTCTCTCTCTGTCACCCAGGCTGGAGTTCAATGGGCGTGAACACAGCTCATCACAGCCTTGACCTCCTGGGCTCAGGTGGATCCTTCAGCCTCAGCCTCCTGGATAGCTGGGACTACAGGCGCGTGCCACTACACCTGGCCGATTTTTTGCTTTATTGTTGAGACGAGGTCTCGCTATGTGGTCTCGAACTCGTGGGTTCAAGCAATTCTCCTACCTCAGCCTCTCAAAGAAGGCTGGGGGCCCATAAAATGTCGGAGCCCACAGGTCAATCAAAAAATCTGTGAGTTCCTATAACAACTCCAAACCTGGCATATAGATTCGGGGACTCCAAACTCAACAAAGAAATATGACAGTGGAATTGGAGCATTTTTTCAATACCCCTTCAAAAAAATTTAATTTTAAAAATAGAAATGGCGGGCTTTGGTGGCTCAGCCTGAAATTTCCAGCACTTTGGGAGGCTGAGGGGTGGACTGCCTGAGCCCGCGGTTCGAGACCAGCCCAGGCAACTGGCAGAGCCCTTGTCTCTACATAAATCACAAATTAGCCGGGTGGTAGCGCGCGCCTGTAGTTTCGGCTACTTGGAAGGCTGAGGCAGAAGGATCGCCGGAGCCCAGCAGGTCGAGGCTGCGGTGGCCGGGAGTGGCCACTGCACTCCAGCCTGGGCGAAAGAGTGAGACTCCAACTCAAAAAAAAATAAAATAAAATAAAACATAACCAAATCCACAAAACAAAGCAACACTCAGTTGCTGGCTTCCCACTGTGTCAAGGTTGCAATGCAGCACCCTGAGCGTGGGAAGCTGGCACTGAAGCCAGCCAACCCTCCCTGTCTTCTATTCCACCACGGCTTTTCTAATTGCAAAATCTTTCCTCTGCCTGACCAACCATCTGCTTAGAGAGGGATCACTTTCCCTTTTTTGAGCCTCCGCTAACAGGTTTCTCTGCCTGAAATACCCATTTTTAACCCTACACTCATCATCTGTGTCAGAAACAGGAAAGGTGTCACAAACGCAGGGGCAGGTAACGTGCGTGCAGAAAGTGTATCGGGTCTACTAGGGCTTGAAAACTGCTCTCACGCAATTCTTTCTTTCAAAGAAAAGCTAGACATTCAGGTTTTTGATGGGAAACGTCTAGATTTTAAAAGTTCACAGCAACGATTTAAAAATCGAAAACCATCTTTTGTAGGCCATTGTGTGTCTTCTAAATACAATAATCCATCTGTAGACTGTCAGTTTGGACATTGATCTTAGTGCCACTGGGCCCCAGGGCTCCAAAGGTGATGAGGACAGGGCCTCTGACCTGACAGCTCTGACCTGATGGTCAACAGCCCCCCACACCCTCTCATCACGCTGTTTACGTGGCACCTGCCTTGGTGTATTCTGGGAGCAAATTGTTCAGGGCTTCTGCCCTCTGCTGTTGGCCACCTTAGCACACCTCCTGACAGGTAGTGAGAATTCAATTACAATTACATCCATAGAGAGGTGTCCATCTATCAACTCGATTCCAGACTTTTAGTTATTTTGTATATTTCCTTCCTCATCTGATAATACGCTTTGATGAGGCACCCTCATGTAAGCTATGATTTGACTAAAGAATTTGTCTCCTAAAGTGCACATCTAAAAATTCATTGAGTCCTATTGCAATTGTGTGCTACAACTCTAAATGTATGTGTGTATGTGTACACACACACACACACACACACACACACACACACACACACACACACACTCGTGTGTGTTTTATACACATGATCCTTGCAAGACAGTAGCCAAAATAAAGACTATTTAAAGATGATTTTGGTAAATTTAGGAAATTATTTTAGTCTAGGACAGGCCTTTCATGTGTTAATTTCCAGGTGCAACGTTTTTTCATTTGACAGAAGTACTACCTAGCAAAGTCAGCTTTAATTTTTTGCCACAGTTACATAATTTCTAGTTATGTTATTCAGGCATGCTCACAAAACACACTTGAAGCTGGGCACGGCGGGACTTAAAGGATGCCAGTCATTTTTCATTGAACCAAACACTCTTATCTCACTAAGCATCAGACTTCAGAGGGGAATCCTTGAACACTGCTATCTATTTCATTACTCAATTGATCTAAAGTCTAGACACACCATCTTTCAAATGTTTGCCTAGATCCTGCATGGCTGCCAGCTGCAAAGTTTAGAGGCATTAATCCTGCTGAAAAAGAAATATGTTTTTGTTCTTAGCTGAATGTTGTCAGCATGAAGGAGCATAAACATTCTATGCCTTCCTTAGCTGTATAATAGGCAAGTTGGAATCCCAGTCACATTTCAAACGTTAAAGATTTAGCCCCCTACCATTTTATTTTACGACTCTATGTGACGTTATTGTGCACACGAAGTCACCTGCATGTGGATTCTTGCATCTTTAATATTGCACTCCATGCCTTGCATTCATTAGGATATATGTGTATTGTCACTGACAGAACTGTGGAGCTTACCTGCAAACTGTTGAAAATGACAAAGAGGACCAACATCCAGAAGTGTCTGTAGGCCAAGTGCAGTCCTCCCCAAAGCCACGTCACAGAAATCAGGGCAAGGAGATACAAAATCAGTGGAATTTCTAGAAATTAAAGAGAGAGAGAGAGAGAGAATTTGAGAGATTCTAAATACGACATGATCACACGTCTACACAAAATTATCTTTGGCTTGTTTCTGTGCTGCTCTGTGTGCTTAAGTGCCCATTTTGAGAGAACAACCTTGGAAATCCCATTCTTATGCCAGAGACGAGACGGCACATTGCTGAGTCCACATTTCTTTCTGTTTGGCAAACGGAGCTGCCGGTAGGCCCCGGGGATGGGTCAGGGTGAGCACTGCTCCTCTCCTGGACTGCCACCTGCTGGGCTGCTCAGAAAATACCACCCACAGCTCCTGAGATCGAGAAATCTCGAGAGCCTTCCACCAGAAAATGGCAGACAACTGTAGGCTCCCAGAAGGAGCACATTCCAACTAGGTGCCTCCGAACAGAAATTATACCTTGTCTGTGTGTGGGCAATCAACAAACATGGACTCACCTCCTTTTTCTGATCAAGAAGACACAAACATTTATTACTAAGGTTAAGAGCAAAGATGAAGTGACTGATTCACTACGATCAACTGAGCTTACTCAGCTCACCATGTTCTAGGGCAAATCGTTTCAACAGTTTTCAGAACTGACTTCCTCAGGGCCAAGGGACTTCATGACTTTTGCCACCTGTCTATTTTGAATTTTCTTTGCTATTTGGGTTTTAGAATAATAACCTTATGGGGGCATTTTTTTTTAGATTAGAAAATATAGTTTATTTAATAGTAAATTAGAAAGAGAGAGAGAGAAAGAGAAGATTCACCTCCCCAAGGTGAGGGGGGAGGGGATTTTTAATATTTATTTATTTATTTGAGTTGGGGTCTCTCTCGTTGCCCAGACTGGAGTGTGGTAGCATGATCATGGCTCACCACAGCCTCGACCTCCTAGGCTCAGCCGGTCCTTCTGCTTCAGCCTCCCAAGGAGCTGGGACTACAGGCATACGCCACCAAGCCTGGATAATTTTTTGATTTTTTTTTTTTTTGTAGAGCCGAGGTCTCACTGTGTAGCTCAGGCTGGTCTCGAACTCCTGGGCTCAAGTGATCCTCTCATCCTGGCCTCCCAGAGTACTGGGATTACAGACAAGAGCCACTGTGCTTGGCCTAGATTTTAATATTTAAATGGCAGGTTATATAATATTAAGAAAGTGAATCAGATCTTTGCAGCCATAAACAAACACATGTTGAAGCTGTTGAAAGACATCGGGACGGACCACATCCCCGACAACTTTTACAACAGACCTCAAAGTCCTTTACCCACTGTTATCAATTAACACATAAAATCCTCACGCACTATGGAAATTTGAACAGTTAAATGCAACTTTCACAATTTTTTTTTTTTTTGAGTTGGAGTCTTACTCTTGTCACCCAGACTGGAGTGCAGTGGCCGCTCCCAGCCACCACAGCCTTGACCTGCTGGGCTCAGGTGATCCTTCCACCTCAACCTTCCAAGTAACTGGAACTACAGACGCACACCACCAGGCCCGGCTAGTTTTTGTGATTTATTGTAGAGTCGGGATCCTACCAAGTTGCCCAGACTGGTCTTGAACCCCTGGGCTCAGACAGTCCTCTCACCTTGGCCTCCCAAAGTGCTGGGATTACAGGCTGAGCCACCGCCAGGCCAACTCTCGCAGTTCGTAAATTTTATTTTATTTGGAAACAATCTCAAACGTACAGAAGAGTTGCTAATACAACAGCAAAGTTTTTTTTTTTGTTTCCTGAACCATTTGAAAACTGTCAACCTGACCTCCCATCACCCTCTGAATACTTTCATGTGTATTTTTCACAAAGATATGTTCCTACATAAGCATACCACATTAAATCAGGAAATTGGCACGCCTACTTATCTCACTTGGATACAGTCCCCTCCAAATCTCATGGTGAAATGTGGTTCCCGGTCTTGGAGGTGGGAGGTGACTGGTGGGTGGGTGTGGGAGGTGGGTGTGGAAGGTGACTGGGTCATGGGGGCGGACCCCTCATGAATGGTTTGGCTTGTGCCATTCTCGAGGTCAGGAGTGAGCTCTCACTCTGTTAGTTCACAAGAGAGCTGGCTGTTTTCAAGAGCCTGGCCCCTCCATCTCTCTCTTGCTTCTGTTCTTGCCACATGACATGCCTGCCCCCCTTCTTCCGCCATGATTGCAGCTTCCTGAAGCCTCACCAGAAGCCCAGCAGATGCCAGCACCATGCAGAACTGCAGGCCAAAATAAGCCTCTTTTGTTTATAAATGACCCAGCCTCAGGTATTCCTTTATAGCAATGCAAAATACAACTACCATCCTCAAATTCCACTTACTTATTTCCAATAGTTTTCTTTGTAGCAGAAAGATCCAGCCTTCCACAACTGGCGTGTCTCTGTAGTCTCTTGGAATCTTGAATGATTCTGCTGGGTGTCTTTGACTTTCATGACTCTGACGCTTTTGATGATTACCAGACAGTTTTTCTTGTAGAGTACCCTTGAATTTGAGTTTGTTTGATGTTTTCTCATGATTAGATTTAAATTACAAATGTTTTTGCAAGAATCACAGACATGTGATGCTAGGTTCCTCTTATAGCATTCTATTAAGCACTACAATAATTTATTTATTTATTTATTTTTTGAGTCAGGGTCTCACTCTGTCACCCAGGCTGGAGTGCAACGGTACAATCACAGCTCACCACAGCCTCAGCCTTTTAGGCTGAGGCAATCCTCCTGCCTTAATCTCCCGAGTAGCTGGGACTAACAGGTGTGTACCACTATGCCCAGCTAATTTTTTTATTTGTAGAGCTGAGGTCTCACTATGCTGCCTAAGCTGGTCTCAAACTCCTGGGCTCAAACAATCCTCCCGCCACAGCCTCCCAATGTGCTGGGATTACAGACATGAGCTACTTCACCTGGCTTCAATTTGTCCCATTTCTGAAGACGCTCATTTTGGTCATGTGATTAAGCACACATTCTCCACTGTAAAGTTAGTCCTTTCCCTTTTGTAATTAATAAGTGTCTTGTGTGTCATCAATTTAAAACGATGTAAATATCCTTTTCCCTATCAAATGTTTGATCTACCCATTTATTTATTTTTATAGTATGGACTTAGAGATTCCTGCTTCATTTAGTGGCTTATTATCCATTCATCACATCATTTGTTTTGATGTCCAAACTGTCCCTAGTGGGAGTCTCTTCATGATGGTTTCTGTGCCTTTTCTTTAGCAAGTGCTTGCTTTTGGGCTCAAGGTGTTTCAAAGTTTCCCTGCCCCAGTCCGGGTTTCTTTTAGGGGATAATGGCATTAAGGAAGCAAGATCTAGGGTGAGGTATGGTCATAACTGTTGCAGCTCCTAGGCTGTCTCAGTAGACAGAGTTGGAGAACACATATGTATATGTGCGCGTGCGCACGCGCGTGCACACACACACACGCACACACACACACACAGTCTCTATTTTTCTGTACCTATGTCTATATAATGAAAGCCATTTGTTCATACCAGTCCTTCCTCCAACTCCAGCCCAATACCCATTGGATTCTAGTTTTCTCTCTTCCATATTTGTATCCATTATCTGTCAGTAAAAATCTCTCATATTTGGTTCTTTTAAGTTTTACATTTTTATTATTATTATCTTTTTAAAGACAGGGTCTCGCTCTGTCACCAGAGCTGGAGTGCAGTGGTGTGATCACAGCTCACTGCAGTCTTGAGGTCATGAATTCCTGGGCTCACGCGATCCTCCCACCTCGGCCTCTCAAGTAGCTGGGACTACAGGTGTGTGCCACCACACCCAGTGAACTAAAAAAAAATTCTTTTGTAGGGATGGGAGCCTTATTATGCTGTTTAGGCTGTTCTCAAACTCTTGGCTTCAAGTAATCCTCCTGCCTTGGCCTCCCGAGTTGCTGGGATTGCAGGCATGAGCGTCCAAACCTGGCTTTTCTCTCATTATTCTTAGTATACTCACCTAGGACAAATGTTACCTTCGCTGAATGTAATCAGTTGCCCATTGCTGTCATCCCTTTCCTTGCTCAGGTGGTCTCCCAAACTCACTCGGCTTCTGACATTCCATGTTGGGCTGTGCCCCACCCCTCCCAGAGGTGCCCTCCACACTGTGATTGGATTCTGACACCCATGCTTGGACACCTTCCCGCAGACACACAACCTTCCTCTGTACCAACTAGCAGCTTTAGGATAAACTGTTTGGGAAAGGAAGGGAAAAGAAAGAACAACAAAGAGAAGGAAAAGAGGGAGAAGGAGACTGGGGAGGAGGAAGAAGGAACCCAAGTAATTTTTTGAGAAAAAAGAAAGCTTTAGAAGGGGATGGTGTTGTGCTCAGATACACCCTTAGTCAAAATATATACAAAGTGAGTTATTATTATAATCACACGGGGAAAATAAGAATAGCATAAGAAAAGGATTATATAGATGAAGCTATTTTGTTATGAAAGTCTTGCAACAGGACAGGAGAGAATATATTAAGATTCATAAGATGCATTTAATTTTGATAAAAATTCATTTCTTAAACAAATCATACCATTTGATAAAGGGCCAGAAGGCTCCTTTTGACTTCTGACAGGACACCTTGTATTTAGGAGACGGCCTAAGCTATGCACATAAAATTTTTCAAAGATTAGGTATCAAGTCTGGCAACTGCATTCTTGGCTTCCACAGCATAAGAACAAAATTCTATTTATGGCTCTGTGTGGAGAACAAAGGGACATGCACATTTTCTGCGAGCAACTAGAAGCCACGTTTTCCAAGTCTGGCCTGCTTGCTCCTCAAAGTGCCCGGAGCAAGGCGAGTGTGGCGTGTTGACAGAGCTTAGCGAGAAAGCCAACGGAGCAACTGACTGGAAACATCCATGGCTCACGGTTTTCTGGAATCCTGCAGAAAAGTGTGGTAGCTTGGCACTCCAGACAAGAAACTCGGCGAGGAAAAAAGGCAGTCATAAATAACTCAGTGGACTTAACAATAGATGCCAGGCATGTTTTCCAGAAGGGCAACAATGATTAAGACGATTTCAGATGGAAGAAACAGATTTAGTATCACATCCAGATTTTGTGGGCCTGAAGCTTATGAAACCTGGGGAGACTTCTTTATTTTGTTTCTTTATTTATTTCTGAGTTGGAATCTCGCTTCTGTCTCCCAGGCTGGAGTGCATTGTCACGATCATGGCTCACCGCAGCCTCAACCTCCCGGGCTCAGGGGATCCTTTGGCTTTCAGCCTTCCAAGTAGATGGGACTATAGGCACACACCACCATGCCCAGCTAATTTTTTATTTTGCTGTAGAGATGAGGTCTTGCTATGTTGTCCAGTGGTCTCGAACTCCTGGACTCAAGCAATTCTCTTGCCTTGGCTTCCCAAAGTGCTGTGATTATAGGTGTGCGTTATTGCATCTGGCTGGGAGGCTTCTCTAAAAAACATAAATCGCAGCCGGGCACGGTGGCTCACGCCTATAATCCCAGCACTTTGGGAGGCTGAGGTGAGAGGAATGCCTGAGCCCATGGCTTCGAGACTGGCCTGGGCAACTTGGTGAGACCTCATCTCTACAATAAATAAAAACAAAAATAAAAACATAAATCACAAAACCATTATAGGTACAGGATCTTGGGAGGGGCCTATGCAGGAGGACCCTCATCGACTTTCTGATTAATCCACCTTTAACCCTCTCTGGGGCCTGAGTAAAAAGAGAAGGGATGTTGAGAGTGGGTGATGGCAATGAACACTGGTTGGGGACACTGTTGGTGAATAGCTCCTATGAATGTCATTTGGCAGATTGGAAATTAATGCTCTATTTAATGAAGATCACTTTAGTTTTCTATTTCTTAGGCTGTCATTTCACATTTGGTGAACTACTAATAACTCCTCTGTTGTTTATAATTCGTTGTTTACTGGAAAAGGCATTTATAATTGGTAATATTGGAAACAACTTAGGAATTAGTTAAGACAGAAAACAGAATCATTTCAATGTTCTCAATAAAAGGAGGTCCTAAAAACACAGTGTTGGAACTCAGAAATGAGTATAGAGAACTGTGCTATCCAGAAGAAATAAAGAACTATAACTCAACAACAAAACCCCTGGTAACCTGGTCCAAAATGGGCAAAGGGCTTGGACAGACATTTCTCCAAGGAAGACATACAGATGGCCAATAAACACACGAAGAGATGCTCAACTTCATGAGCTACCAGGAAAATTAATCAAAACCACAATGAGATACTGCTTCATACCCATTAGGGTGGCTGTTAAAAAAAAAAAACAGGAATTAGTAAGTGTTGGCGAGGATGTTTAGAAACTAGAGCCCTTGGTCATTACTGATAGAGAGAGGTAAGATGCTGCAGCTGCTGTGGAAAACAGTTTGGTGGTACCCCAAAAAGCTAAACATAGGATTATCACATGATCCAACCATCCTACCTCTACATGTATACTCAAAATAATTGAAAGCAGGGACTCGACCAGGTTCTTGTACAACAGTGTTCATGGCAGCACCATTCAAAATAGCCCAAAGGTAGAAACAACCCAAATGTCCATCAACAGATGAATGGATAAAAAAGATATTGCCTTTACATACAATGTGAGATGACTTGATGCTATGTCCTGAATGTATGTGTGCATTCACATGTTGAAACCTAATCACCCTGAACTTCACATGTTGAAACCTAATCACCAGTGATAGTGTCAGGATGTGGGCCAATGCTCTGGGAGGTGGTTAAGTTGTGAAAGTGGTGCCCTAGTGAACAGGGTCAGTTCCTAGAGAGCTGATTGCCCCTTCTTCCATGTGAAGACACAGTGAGAAGGTGCCATCCATACGCCAGAAAGCAGGGCCCTCACCAGACACCAAATCTACTGACACCTTGATATTGAACTTCTCAGCCTCCAGAAATAGGAAAAATAAATTTCTTTTGCCCACCAGTCTAGGGTAAATTGTTACAGCAGACTGAACAGACTGAGACACTCGTGCTTAAATGAAATTCTGATACACGCTGTAACATGGACAACCCCTGAGTATGTTTTCAAGTGAAATAAGCCAGGAACCAAAGGACAAATATTGTGTAACTCCACTTACATGAGGTGCCTAGAATGAGAGGATTCATAGACAGTTGAATCTAGGCTATTAGGGCCTGGGAGGAAAGGGGAATGACAAGTTACTGTTGAACGGAAAGAGTTTCTGTCTGGGGTGGGAAATATTGATAGTAGTGATGGTTGCAAAACATTGTGAATGCGCTTAATGACACTGAATTGTATACTGAAAGTAGTTAAAATTAGCTGGGCGCAGTGGCTCATGCCTGTAATCCCAACACTCTAGGAGCTTGAGGTGAGAGGACTGCTTGAGCCCAGGATTTCGAGACCAGCCTGGACAACATAGCAAGACCTCGCCTCTACAAAAAAATTTTTAAAAATTAGCCAGCTGTGGTGGTGTGGTCTTGTATTCCCAGCTACTTAGCAGACTGAGGAGGAGGGATCACCTGAGCCCAGGAGGTCGAGTCTGCGGTGAGCAGTGATGTTGCTACTGCCTTCAAGCCCGGGAAACAGAGTGCGAACCCGACTCAAACAACAACAACAACAAAAAGGTTAAGATATTAAATTTTATGTTATGACTATTTTACTGCAATGAAGAAAAAGAAGACTTAGATAAGTCAGGCTTGTCATGATACAGTTCCACTGCAGGGAGAAACCATCAAAGTCAAACCATCAAAGTACTTAATTTATACACTTAAATTAACAAGGAGTCACTAATATGAAAAACAAAGTAGTTTCAAAAAGGTTTTCGTGAAAGAAATCACTTGCGGAAAGGAAAAAAAATGAGCAATGATATGTCAGTGAGTACTGCCAACTTTAAGAATGTTTGCTCCCCCAGCATCAGCAGGCGCGTTCCTGCGCTCCAATCTCAAGGGGGTGGGGGCTTGCAGTCGCCCCCAGAGGGGGGACCTGGGTGCATGCACCCGGGTGCCCCCTCAGACAGACTTTCACGCTCCCACCAGCGCCCGCCTACTCATAAGTGGACCTTGAACAACTACCGTAATACTATAAGAAAAGGATCGACAGCAGTGGGAAACTGGAGGGGAGGTGGGAGGGGTAAGATGGGATTCACCGTAGTCGATATCTGCCTGGGGTGGGGGGGCACACCTCATCAACAAGGGTACATGCCCGATGAATATTTGTATACCTCACCCTAAACTGTACCCCACAATTTTAAAATAAAAAGAGGGAGAAAAAAAAATAAAAGAAAGTCTACTCATGGGCGTTAGCAAGTTCCACTGAGAATGTATCCCATCTCTGTTTTTTGGTGGCAAATATGATTTCAAGGAATTTAACTGCCGTTTTTAAAGAAAGTGTAGTGCTATATTATGCTTCCTTTGTAATTGCAGTCTTGGCTTTATTGCTATGCACCAGTGACAACAATAATGGCTTTATTATGGAAATCACACCCCATTTACATGAAGCTGACATTGATTCTGTGTTTATAATCTTTTTTTTTTGACCAGCACCACTATTTTATTTATTTATATATTTTTAAATTTTAGTATTTTTTTCTATTTATTTTATTTTAAAGATGTGGAGTACAATTCGGGATTAGGTATACAAGTGAACGTCGTACAGGTAAAGTCTGGGTTTCCCTTTGGTCCCCACTCTACCTGGTTTGAGATCAGGTACACTTATTGATATTGTGTCCCCTCCCCACCCCAGCAGTATCCTGCTACTGCCAATCCCTTTCAATCAACATCTTTTTTTTTTTTTTTTTTTTGAGTTGGAGTTTCACTCTGTCGCCCAGGCTGGAGTGCAGTGGCACAATCTTGGCTCGCCACAGCCTCCAACTCCTGAGCTCAGGTGATCCTCCCACTTTTGCTTCCCAAGTAGCTGGCACTACAGATGCGCATCACCACGCCAGCTGATTTTTCAATTTTTTTGTAGAGATGAGGTCTCACTACGTTGAGTAGGCAGGTCTCAAACTCCCAAGCTTAAGTGATTCTCCTAGCTTGGCCTCCCAAAGTACTGGGATTACAAGCATGAGCCATTGCGTCTGACATGACCTATTCTATTGTATCCACTTTACTCTTTCCCACTCCACCCCATCCCATCTTATCAACTTAAAATAGGTAGACAGGGGGACTCATCAGTGTACCAAGACCCATGACTTTTCAACCCCTGCCCCGGAAGGGAATTTAAGTAGCCTGAAGGATATCTTAGATATAAAGGCAGGTACCATAAAAACAACCTACCACCTTCCGACATGGATGTCCCCTGACCCTTTCTGACATATGGAGGATATAACCCTAATCTGGAAGGATCTGTGCAGGTGAGATGCTGGGGCTGCAGGCAGAAAACCGAGCCAATACTGCCTTAGCGTGCATTTCCTAGGGACAAAGGGGAAGAATGCGAGCAAGTTTTCAGGGGAGCCCCAAGGTCTGCTGAGAACCAAAACAGCAGAGCTTTGTAATGTCTGACAGAGGGTTCTCCTGGAGACTAAAGAACAATCCTGCGTCAGGGCTGCGTGGAGTGTGATTTATTGGGATTCAAAAAAAAAAAAAAAAAAAAAAGGCACAAGCCTAGAATTATGGTCTTGCCCTGCAAAAGCTATATATAATTTTCAATTTGCAGGCTATAATTTTGAATCTAAGGAGAATAACCAAGTTAGATGAGACATACCCGCATGGATTTTGCAAGAACTATTATTAGAGTAATTCTGTTTGAAACAAGTACTTCAAAGTTTCTAGATAATATTCTGTTGAGGGGGGGTCAAACAGATCTGTGATTCTTAAAGAAGAGGTTAAATGTTCTGGTTTTTTCAGGAAAAGGGAAATTCTCATTTGGGTGCACAGCCATCAAAATAATTTTCTACACCTTCATCAGTGTTTCATAAGATGAAATTATAACACGTTTTTAGAAGAGTAGAGTTCATAAACAAGCATGAAGTCAGCCAACAAACACCTGGAGACTGGCTTAACCTAGTTTTCTAACTACATTACCAGCTACTCAACCATTAAAGAGCTGAAAACTCAGCCACAGGCGTGCTCAGGCACCTAGCAGCAATTTTCCAACCCACTTATCTTTTGTAACACAATGAATCTGTACAATGCCTCTTTAGACCCACCCACATCATCTATATTTTGAATCTTACAAGATGGCTTCATAATTTTTGGAAATTAGGTGACTGTATTTGGCCATGAATAGCCAGCTATGCTTTCTAGATAGTTTGACAGGACATCAATTATCACTCATTAAGATTTACTAGGCTCAAACTCAACTCTAAAGTCTTGAGTCAAACCTGACACAATGTCTCAGAAAAATTAACCCTCAAGATAGCTCAAATTGTGCAAGAAAATATTTGTACAGGAGCGTCATATGTGTCAGTTCCCAGAACTGTTTTCTGGTAGACCCTCAATCTGGATAAATGCCAGATTACCTCAAAGCTGACTTCCTTTCTTTAATTTGGTTCTCTTACTATCAAAACACAAAACTGTAACACAAGTTTAACTTTTATTTGATTTTTAAAAATACATATCCTTTGCCAGATCACTATTCTAAAAGGTCTACTTGAGTTCAATCCTTTGGTTCTCTGTCAATGTGATTAATTGCAACTCTTCCCCCAATAGTGATCAGATTATTAAGGCACTGTCTGGTCTTAGAAATAATTATATGTCCCCAAAGCTTTGGGCATATTACCCAGTCTCTGTTGTTAAATAATTATATTTTAAAATTGAGAACATGAATACCAAACCGACACCCAGAGTTGTTTTCAAGCATACACAACAATAATTGGCCATAAAGTTTTGATATCTGTGTTATATAAAGGCTTCTTATTACCTGTTTAAACAATGCCACAGTCCCCACAGGTGTGGCAGGGATTTTGGTGTATTTAGGAGTGAACTAGTATCTTATTGCTCATTCTAACAGCCTTGACTAAGCCCTTACAGAGAAAAGAAAAGGGAAGGAATTGTGTTTGGAAAGAAAGGCAGTCACTAGACTGAATGCCATACGTATAATCTAGGGAGAAAGAGGTGCCAAAAAAGAAAAAAAATCAACAAAAAACCAACCAACCAAACAAAAGAACCTATTTTGACAATACTTGTATATTAGTGATCAAAGTTATATGTTCAATTATTTATACCCAATGAGAGATCATTATAATTTTCTTTCTGTATCCGTTTATCAGTATTATATAGAGACTTTAATTTTTGTGAGTTTTTTTTTTTTTTTGAGATTTTAATTCCAGTGTTTTTTTTCTCTTTTCATGTAGAATTCAAATAGTTACTGTTCAACCTGGTTCTCAGGTGTGTGACATCATTGGCAAACGTGGGTAGATGTTACAACTTATTTTTGCCCGAGGCATTTCCACTTTTTTTTTTTAGAGTGGAAGCATTGGAATTTTATTCAACTCCAGATACCATGGGTTTGACATTAGCAGGTTAAGACTTATGAATGAGCCTTCGTACTGTTTTTAGGGCCTCTGTGCTTTGTAAGCCACCCAAAGGGATCTATTTTTACTATTCAAGTCCATCCTCCATAAGCTAGACAGACCCTGCTGCATTCATTTTGTTTCCATCCACTTGTTTTTTTGCCTGGCGAAGTTCATCCAATTACAAAGTTTGTAAAACATAACTGAAGAAAACATTTTGTTTTTTTCCCTAGTGGCAAAGCAGCTTCAATATAACCAAGGATTAAGTATTTATTAGCAAATACTATGGCATTAGTGGGGAAAAGATGGGGAGAGGGGAACCACTACACAACTTGGAGATCACATTAGATGAATGTAAGGATTACACGTTGTTAATTTCAATGATTTATTAATTCAGTCACCCCGATTTATATTGGTTTTATAAAACTGTACACTAGAGCTTTAAATAACTATGCAACACCTGTAGTCTTTCCTACAAACTGGCTTCTACTTCTTTCTTGTGGTTGATGCATTCTAATTATAAATCACATTATTTGCTTTTTTGAAAGTTATTTACATTAATGTTTATATTTTGCTTCTGTCAAATTCAATTAAAAGAGAAAGTTCTCTTTTGATTATGAGCCCTCAGTCAATTAATAAATATTTATACATTTTGAGTTAGGGTCTCACTCTGTCACCCAGGCTTCAGTGCAGTGGCACGATCATAGCTCACTGTAGTCTTGACCTCCTGGGCTCAGGTGATCCTGACACCTCAGTCTCCCTAATTAGCATGGACTACAGGTGTATGCCACCACACCTGGCTAATTTTTTTTTTTTGTAGAAATGAGGTCTTGCTATGTTGCCCAGGCTGGTCTCAAACTCCTGGTCCCAAGTAGTCCTCCTACCTTGGCCTCCCAAAGTACTGGGATTACAGGCAGGAGCCACTGAGCCCGGTCAATTTTTTTAAAAATGCACAAAGGTTGAAAAATATGACCAGGTGAAATTTATTTATTTATTTTTTAAAGGCAGAATAGTAGAGTGGTTAGGCATTGACCCTGGAACCAGATTACTTGAGGGCTTTTACTAGTTGGGTGAGCTTGTTAAGTGACCTAACTGCTCTGAGACTTGATCTTCTCATCTGAAGGCTGAATATACTATTAGTCCTTCCAAAGTCTACAGTGAGACTCACCAAACTGTAATTTGTGAAAGCACCAGTGACTTCACTGGTCAGTTTTGACAATGACTGATCTGAAAGTCTATGACTGTGGACTGCCTCCCTAGTTAGGAAAATAAGAAAAGTATACAGAGGAAGAAGGGAAGGAAGGGAATGAAGGAATAACACTGAGATGACAGCAAGCAGGGCAGGCAGAGGGGCCAAGTCCATGACGATTTTGGTCATTCTTAAGGACCAGAAATGAGAGAGAAGCCCAGGTGGATGTGTCCAAAGACACTTGAAACTGTGAGCCTATACATGGAGAGAGAAGCTGGGCTCAAGTCAAGAGATTTGACAGTGAGTGCCAGGATATGAAAAAGGCAACGTTCATCCCTGGAAAAAACAAACACTTCAGAGCTGTGAGGCCCAAGAAGAAGGATCATAACCTGGGAGTTAGCATGAAAGCACCTGTAAAAAGAATAGGGCATTATGAAAGGCAACAGAGATGAACTCTTGTTTTTTTTTTTTTGAGTTGGAGTCTCACTCTGTCGCCCAGACTGGAGTGCAGTGGCCGCTCCCGGCCACCGCAGCCTCGACCTGCTGGGCTCCGGCAATCCTTCCGCCTCAACTTTCCAAGTAGCTGGAATTACAGGCAGGCACTACCACGCCCAGCTGATTTTTTGATTTATTGTAGAGATGAGGTCTTGCTGCCCAGGTGGGTCTCGAACCCGCGGGCTCAGGCAATCCACTCACCTCAGCCTCCCAAAGGCGCGGGATTACAGGCTGAGCCACCGAGCCCAGCTTGGAGATGAACTTCTTAAGGAAGGCGGGTCCTCCATACTGACTTATGCTGAAGAGTTGAAGGATAAGTACATGAGAAGAGTGGGTAATGGAGTTGGTACCCAAGGTCATGGGTGATAGATGAAGAGAAGAGAAAGGCACTCGGAAAGCTTCGCATGGACAGACGGTCATGAATGTGGGAAGGCTGCATGAACGACTCTTCAAGGGGTGTGCTGGTGAAGGAGGGAAGAGTCAGGCAGTAACTTGATAAAGCAGCAACAGTGTGAGTAAGCGCTTCTAGGTGGTGGGAGAGGATCCATGTTTTTAGATGGAGGGGAAATACCCAGAAAAGATAAATATTTGAGAGGTAAGGCAGTCAGTTGTGGAAAATTCAGTGACATTCAAGGGAAGGAAAAATAGATGGAAGTAGACGTGGCAAAGAAGAGAGACAACAGAGAGCAGACAGTGTCAGGAGAGTGGATCAAAACAACTCCATGCTGTTTTCATGTCTGTCTAAAGACTGAGGACAGTAGGTGTTGAATGCAAGACTTCAGGACAGCAGGCTCTGTTTCAAAGATTACTTAAGAATCAACTAAAAACAATCCACAGGATTTCTGAGAAGCAGAGGTCGCTTAGTTAAGGGTACTTAGAATAAATTAGTATTCATTCAAGAGCAGCACTGATTGGCTGGTAAAAGTAGAGAAATGAGTGGTGTGGACTGGACTGGTGATGGGCAAAATTGCTGAAGGAGGAAGCCACGCTGGTGAGGAAACCGAGGGAGATGGTGAAAATACCCTCACTATCTCCCATCTCGGGTTCCAGATTGGGTTCTATGAGGACAATGAAGGGTGGAGGGAAGGGAGGTTGCCAACAGGATAAAGAAAGTATAAATAAAGAAAGGATAAAGGAGCAAGGAACCGGTAGAGAGGACAGGGAGAGCCTGTGCTCAGAGAGAGGCAGAGAACTATGACCTAGGAAGGGAGAAGCCAATGAGAAACAGTAACTGCAGGAACACAAAGAGGAAAATGGTGTAAGCAAAAGCACAGCTTTAAAAATAGGGAAATGTAATTTTTAAAAACAATTATTTATTTAGCTAAGAGATGGGGTCTTGAATGTTGCCCAGGCTGGAGTGCAGTGGCTATTTACAGGCACAATCAGATCGCCCTGCAGCCTCAAATTCCGTGGCTCAAGTGATCCTCCTGACTCAGTCCCCTGAGTAGTTGAGACTATAGGTGTATGTTACCACCATCCAGCAGGAAAAACTACTAAGCAGGGACACAGTGGCCTTGAAGTGAAGGATAAAACAAAAATATTTTGACATCCTGTTACGGGAAGGATTGACCTTTTGTAACTGATTGCAAGGAAAGTGATATTTAACGAGGCAGGCTATTTCGGTTATGGTAAGGCAACTGAAAGAGTACTTTTGTGTATGTGTGTGTGTGTGTTTGTTTTTGAGTCGGGATCTCACTCTGTCACCCAGGCTGGAGTGCAGTGGGACAATCACAGCTCACAGCAACCTCAGCCTCCTGGGCTCAGGCGATCCTTCTGCCTCAGCTTTCCAAGTAGCTGGGAACTACAGGTGTGCACCACCATGCCTGGCTAATTTTTTGATTTTTTTTTTTTTAATAGAGACAAGGTCTCATTATGTTGTCCAGGCTGGTCTTAAATTTCTAGGCTCAAGCAAGCCTCCTGCCTCGGCCTCCCAAAGTTCTGAGATTTCAGGCATGAGTCACCGTGCCGGGACTTTTATGAGTATCAAAGGTTGCTTTTGTCTGTTGCCCAGTGAAATTCACACTGCATCTTTGGTATGATACATTTTTCTTCTGAAAAAAACCCAACACAATGTAAAAAACGTTGTTTTCCTCTATTCACCTTTCTGAGTTTTATAATGTGTAAACTATTAAGCATGGCATTAGACCATAGGTATTGTGTCAACCATGCAACTTTAAAGATATTTATGATTCAACTGCTAATTCTCTGAAGTGCCCGTCCCCACTTCCTATTTTCCTAGTGCTAGCAACTCTATTTTTCTTTTCTTTTTTTTTTTTTTTTTTTGAGTTGGAGTCTCACTCTGATGCCCAGGCTGGAGTGCAGTGGCATGTTAATGGCTACCACAGCCTCAACCTTCCACCTCAGCCTTCTGCCTCAGCCTCCCAAGTAGCTGGAATCACAGGCGTGCACCACCACACCTGTATTTTTCTTTTTTTCTGGATCTTCTATTTTTCTTTATTTCCAGATCTTCTCTCTAATAATGTGCCAGTTGACTAATGTAATTAAAGAGAAATCATACAAGCTATTATTTTGTAGACTACATATTTCTTTAAAGAACCACTTAGGCACTGAATCATAAATTGAAAGCTATTTCAAATAATGAAAATGGCAATAAGTCATACATGGAAAAGTTGCAAACCAAGAATGAAATTTACACTTAAGAACTTGGGATTTGGCTGGCCAGAGAGAGCCATGGTATATAACGGGATCACCATGCTGATGCCAACTGAGGTGGCTTATAGACCAGGACAAGGGTCAAACATAGTGCTTTCAATGCCATAATCATTCCAAGATAAATCAACCTCCCCAAACTGATTTTTCTACTCTCTAGTTGAGTTTTATATACACGCTTTGGCAATGGTCTGAATACAAATTTTGGAAAGACATATTTAAAAAAAAATCTGAAACTGTGTTTTCATCAGCCAAGAGCTAAACAGAAGACTTCAGTCATCCATTAAAAAAGAAAGTGCTCTTAAATCAAAGCAATAAACATGAATAACTGTTTTATGTAGCTTTCAAAGGAGTAGAAAGAAATACCTCACTGGTAATTTTTTCAGGATAAATATAGAAGGATTTGAGGGGAAATAAGTCCTTTAAAAAAGTGAGAGGCGGATGCAGTGGCTCATGCAGTGGCTCAACCCCAGCACTGTGGGAGACTGAGACTGGAGGATTGCTTGAGGCCAAGAGATCAAGACCAGCCATGGCAGCAGAGTTAGACCCCATCTCTACAAAAAAGCTTAAAAAATTGCTGGGTTAAGGCCGGGCTCGCTCGCTCAGCCTGTAATCCCAGCACTTTGGGAGGCCGAGGCGAGTGGATTGCCTTAGCCCACGGGTTCAAGACCAGACTAGGCAATTGGCAAGACCTTGTCTCTATAATAAATAAAAAATTAGCCAGGCATGGTAGCGCGTGCCTGTAGTTCCGGCTACTTGGAAGGCTGAGGCAGAAGGACTGCTGGAGCACAGGTCAATGCTGGGGTGGCCATGAGTGTGCCACTACACTCCAGCCTGGGCAATGGAATGAGACTACAACTCAAAAACAAACAAAGGAACAAACAAAAAAACCACAAAAAATTGTCAGACCATGGTAGCCTATGTGCCTGTAGTCCCAGCTACTTGGGAGGCTGAGGTGGGAGGATCACTTGAGCCCAAGAGTTTGAGTTTACAGTGAACTATGATCACACCATTGCCCTCTGGCATGGGCAACAGAGTGAGACCATGTCTAGGGGGAAAAAAAGTGAGGTATGCCAGGAAAGTTAAGATTTAAACTTTTCAGTAATTTGGAAGAAAGCAGCAAAAAAAAGTGTATGGGAAACAACTCACTTAGCCCAGGTACAAAAATGACAAGTAATTGAGACTGTTTCACTGATTCTCTGGGTCGAACATGGTACATATGTCATTGCAATGATACACACATGTCAACAAGAGATGTCAGCTACACGAAGGGTCAGATGTGCAGTGCAACTGAGTGACCATGCCACTTTGATGCTCTTGGACATTGGTTTTTTTTTGAGTTGGAGTCTCACTCTGTCGCCCAGACTGGAGTGCAGTAGCTGGTCACCGCAGCCTCGACCTGCTGGGCTCCGGCAATCCTTCCGCCTCACCCTTCCGAGTAGCTGGAATTACAGGCACGCACTACCACGCCCGGCTGATTTTTTGATTTATTGTAGAGATGAGGTCTCGCTGCCCAGGTGGGTCTCGAACCCGCGGGCTCAGGCAATCCACTCACCTCAGCCTAAGGCGCGGGATTACAGGCTGAGCCACCGAGCCCGGCGGACATTGGTTTTAAATGGATATTGCATTGAGCACATCTTCTGCTAACTCCCTACTAAAGTCTATTTATGATGGTGTCAAAGTGGAAATTAGTTTCAGTTCCATTTCCTCTCCTCTCCTGCCACCACAGATGAGAAACTCAGCAAGGACTGAATTCAGTTGTGTTGTTTATCAGTCACGTCACAGTGAGGTGGCAGCACTAGTTAAGGATGGTCAGGGCATTAGGGGACTTTGTGTGGGGGAAGCAGTGGAATGCTCCTTTTATCCTACAGTCTAGTGATTGTTACTGGATGATTTCATGATCGATTAATGTTGCCTCTGAGAATAATGCTCCAGTGTGGAAGGGAATAGGCAAGAATTGGGGGATGTCGGACTCAAGATAGTTGTAATAATCTAAATATGAGGTGATGGGAGCTATAATCCACATGCTGTGGACTGAACTGTGGTCTCTTATCCCCCAGGTTCGTATGTTGAAGCCCTGCCATGGGATTTGGAGATGGGGCCTTCAGGAGGTAATTAGGTCATGAGGTTGGAGCTTTCATGATGGTATTAGTGCCTTTAAAAGAAAAGACATAAGAGGGCTCTCGCTCTCCCTCAGCCACGAGAGGACACCGCAAGAAGACAGCCATGAAAGCCAGGAAGGGGGTTGTCAATGGGAACCAAGACAGCTGACACCTTGGTCTTGAACCTGAACTTCCAGAAATGTGAGTAGTAAGTGTCTGGTGTTTAAGACACCCAGTCCATGGTATTTTGTATGGAAGCCCGAGCTGACTAGTATGCCAGGTAGAATCATCAAGAAAGGGAGAGGGACGTTGGAGAGATACTGACAAAGTATTCAGAAGAAAGAAGTTACATATCTGACTGCATTCTGCACCAAGTACATATCAAAAGGGTTGTTACCCTAGTAAAAATAATAATACATATTAAATACTTAGTATGTTTCAGGGGGTGTACTATATATTTTGTATGAAGTAACCAGTCATCCTTCAAACAACCCTGTAAAGTTAAGTATTATTATTATATCTGAGTTACATATGAGAACAGGAGTATGTCAGTCCCAGAAGGGAGGAGGGTCAGTCTTTCTTGGAAATCAGAAGACGTAGTAATTTTCCAGCCCTGATCACTTCAAGTTTTTGGGGGGGGAAATGAAGTCCAATAATTATTTTTACAGAATTAGAGTTCTCTAAGTTTAATTATTTAATGTCCACATATTATTATTATCAATTTGAGTTTTGAAAACAAAATTGTAAGGACGGAAGTGTTGGTATCAGCACCAGTGGCAGCTCGAGAGAGCTTGTGAGTCACCAGAAATTCTAATCCCAATTCCACAATTGAACAGCTTTGTAAATGTGGTTCTAAGCCTGCCATGGCCTTGATTTTCTTGTCTGACAACAGGAATAATAAGAACAATAATAATACCTGCTTTATAGACTTCGTGTAAAAATTGAGATCAAATGTTTGATAGCAGAGTAGGGTGACTATAGTAACAATAATATATCGCGTATTTCAGAGCAGCTAGAAGAGAGGACTTGAACTGTTTCCAGTACATAAAAATGATAACTTTTGAGGTCTCCATTACTTGGGGTAATGGAGACCTCAAAAACCTTGGCTTGATTTTGTGCATGTAGCAAAATATCACGTGCCCAATAAAAATGTTCACATATATATCAGTACAAATTTTTAAAAACTGAGATGAAATCTATAAATTCTTAGCACAGTGCCTGAGGGATGGTGACTCTTGTTGGGTAGCTATGATGATGATGACAATGACCATGACCATGATGTGGACCACCATGGCCCAGGAAGACCCCCCAAGCAGTTCCAAACTTTTACTCTTTCTTTCATCCCTGCCGTACCCATGCTCTATGTCCTCTGCTACCCATAAAACAAAATCCATTAAATGCAACAGTTTAGCACTGAAATAGTCTGAATAGGGATCACGTTGTCCTCATCTGTATCCAGCTGAGTCTAGGTAAAAGGTGGCTAGCTCACTGAAGTAAGCAATCCAGGAAACTGGAGTCCAGCAAGGCCCAGATCTGCCACAAATGATCAGTCTCTTTTCTTCTTTGGTTAGTGTATAAATCAGAGATGTTTTAACAGATATTTAAGCTTTCTCTCAACAATCTGATTTTAGTAATTAATTTTTTTTTTTGCTGTTCATGTGGATGTGTAAAGCCATACGAAACTCCTGATGTTGCTATTCTAGCAGGGTTTTTTTTTTTTCAGTTGTGGTCTCACTCTGTCGCTCAGGCTGGGGCCCAGTGGCACGATCATGGCTCACCGCAACCTCAACCTTGTTCCAGGAGTTTTTTAATGAGCAATATAACATCTCAAGTATTTTCCAAAACAATAATGAAGAAAACAAATGAACACCGAATGACTACACATCATCTTTCAGACTCAAGAGTTTCTGATCTGAATCTTTGAAGGCTGAGGTCACAGAGAAATCTAAGCTGAGGATGAACATCCAAAATGTTTTCTAAAGATATTTGAAATTTTCCCCACCACTATCGGCAAAATGTGAGAAGCTAAACTGTGCTCACAAAGATTTTTCAAGCCTGAGTGAAGAGTGTTCACTGTGGAGTGAGAAGCCCTGGGGTTTTCCTTGGGTCCCTCGGCATTGTTATTTTTAATTTTCTTTTGGGCACTAGAACAGGGAGTAGACAGCAAACAAGTAGCTTACTGCCAAGGACATGTGAAACCTGTTAGGCTGGTCATTCTGGATCCTATTCAAGCACGTACTGTTACTGGGTAAGATCACTTTGACTTCACAAGCCCCAGTGTTGCTTTAGGAAAAAAAATATCATATTGTACTTTCCCATTGTTATTTATAAATCATGAATGTTTCTGCAAGCAGTAATATTTAAAATGACAATGACATGCTTATAATTCCGATGTAAGAATAAGGAGGATACTGGAAGCAGAGTGTTTCAGTTATTGCTTGCTATGTAGCAAACAGGTAAAAAACTTAGTGGCTTAAATCATTTCCCACAATTCTGCCATCTGGGCTAGGCAGGTTTTTAACACTGTGTGGAAACTATAGGAAGGCTTCTTTATTCGGTGTCTGGAGTCGGGATGTCTAAGCAACTGAATGCTGACTGAGCCTGTCCTTCCACATGTCCTCTCCACATGACCAGCTTGGGGTTTCTACTACCATGGGAGTCTTGGGATAACTGGGCTTACTTGGTGACTGGCTTCCAAGAGACAGACTGCTAGCCCTCTTCAAAGTTAGACCTGTTAGGGAAAGGATCACTTCCATCACACGACACTGCTCTAAGCAAGTCAAAAGTCAGTCCAGATGTAAAAAGGGATGGGACATAGACACCATCCTTGACGTGAGCAATAGCACCCAAATCACAGGACACAAATAATGCTGGCGGCCATCTTTGGAGACTACAATGTAGACTGTTTCATTTACCAAGAGTCCTTTCCTTTTCCTCTGGATTTCATTGAGTTTCTTTGAATTCTATTTGAAATTTTTTAAATGCCAGGAGTAAAAAAGCCATTCAATCTTTGGATACAAGGGATGAAACTCTGTAATATTCACCTTAACAAATTTTCAATAATTTTCATAATAGCAATGGAATCTCAATTTATATGATTGTTGTCGTTCACTCTAAGGATGGACAAACGGAGCCTCACAAGAAATGGAAGACCTCATCCTCAAATAGTATTCCCGGAAAGAGAAGTACCAGGAGATTCCAAATACCTCAGGCTCACAGGACACGACTAGCTGGGTCAAGTCACCTTTCCATCTTTATATATCATATTGAAACCGATGTGTGGGATTTTTATAATAAAAGGATTTGTAATCATCCACTTCCTTTTTCTATTCAAATTAATTTCCCTCTCCTGATCTATGAATCATTCCTCATAAAAGGACTAGATGATGAATCACAAAGGAGTCAGTACATTCTAATGAGTCTAGAAGGAGAGACAGGCGTATCACTGCCAGAGATCAAAACCAAACCTGAAAATTACAGGCTTTGGTTAAGGTACTGTTGGAAACACTGGAATTTAGCTCAGGGGCGCGCCTTTATCATACCTCAGTCTCCCCTGCCCATCTACCCCACTGAAGAGAAGTAGAGGCCAGTTAATCTCACTAGAAGCCACTGACCTTCAAAATTTTGATTCACAGCCGTCAAGGGGCCAAGCCAAGATGTCACTCTGTTCCAGGCCAATCTCACGGAGGGAGGAGTTGGTGGTGGGTGTCAACAGCCCTGAGTGTATTTCATTTCTCTGTTCTCCCCTTTCCTTTGGGTCTCAGCCAATTTATTTGAACTCTATTTCAAACTAAAGATGTCAGGAACAAAAAAGTCACTCAAAATGTACAGTGTGAGGGATTGATACTTGTATTCACTATGACCAACAAACGTGTTAATATAAAATGACTCCTGTTTTCAGGGACAGTTAATCTGCAAAGGGAGTGACAAGTTTGGAGAACAGTTCTATAGACACCATAGAAGATTCTGGGCCTAATGAATTACCCCACCTCCACCTGCTTCTGGTCCTAAGAAACATTTGGTCCATGGCTTCAGGCCAGCTCACCTAGTCTGTGTTTCTGCTGGATTTCTGTTCTATAGAGATGCTCATTGTATTTTTAATATTTGTTTGCTGGATGTTATCTTTAACTGTTCTGTATACAGAGCAGGGCAGAGGGCAAAATGTGAATTTGCAGCACCATCTTGACTGAATATTTTACAGGTCACTGTGATGAAATTTTAGCAAAAAGATACAAAGAGAGTGTCAAGTGGTCCTTGGTAGAGCAGATAGTTGTTTCTTTTAAGTAGAAGTTTCGAATTTTAGATAAGTGGTGTATATTTAAATGAAGGTGAGTTACAGTATTTTGCAAATAAAAATATAAGAGATCAGGCTGAGGTCAAAGCTGAACATATAGTTTTGGAAATCACAGAAGTCAATGAAACATTTTCAAAATGGTGCTAATAATAGTAACTTGAAAAGGGATACTTACAAACAGATCAACAAGATAAATTATTTAATTTCTACTTTGATAGTATTACAGTCTCTCTTCTTCTTCATGTTATATTTAGCTTGAATGTCAATCTTTTGCAATTATGAGATTTTGTGGTACCTTGATGACTATTAATGTATTAATTTATTCAACAAATATTCATTATGGTCCTGCATCCACTGAGTACTCTTGAAGGCCCTGGAGACACGCAGATGAATACTAAATGTCCCTTGCCCTTAAGCAAAAAAATTCATAATTTTTTTCTTTTGAGTTGGGAGTCTCACTCTGTCACCTAGACTGAAGTTAGTGGCATGATCACAGCTCACTGCAGCCTTGACCTCCTGAGCTCAGGAAATCCTCACATCTCAGCCTCCTGAGTAGCTGAGACTTTGTGCCACCATGCCAGCTAATTTTTTAATGTTTTATATGTCTCGCTATGTTGGCCAGACTGGTCTCAAACTCCTGGGCTCAAGCAATCCTCCTGTCTTGGGCTTCCAAAGTGCTGAAACTACAAGCAAGAGCCACTGCACACTGCCTAAGGAATTAATAATTTATTAAGAAAAATCTACCAACCATGCTCACCAGAACAAGGCACCACTCCATTCTAAGATAGGTGCTATAATGATTGTAGGGACAGGTGCTTTAAAGACATAGACGAGGGAATGAACAATTCTCACTTGGTGTGATTCTGTAAAGAGGTAAGTCCAAAGGCTTCACAGAAGAGGTAGGACATGAGAGCTTCTAGAATTTTCTGTAAAGGAGTAAAGTGGGGTCCAGGGAAATGAACTTCTGCTTATCAAGCACACTCTTTTGCTTTGTGGAGTTATTTTGGACAGCTCTGGGGAGCTGATGAAGAAGATGAGAGGATGACAAGCCTCTTCCACCTCCTCTCTCTCAACTACATTTTCCCACATTACTTACTGAGCACATGGGTTTTGTCAACTAACGGTGGAGAGCTTAAAGTAGAGATTTCATTACATGAACAAAGATGGCCGTTCAGGCGATTTTAGAAAAGAGTATATAGGTTGGTATGCCAGAATGCAAGATAAACAGAAACTAACTTGGGACTATAAAGTTGACCCAGGGATTGACTGTGAGGTCTCTTACATGCTAAAGAGGCTGGACTTTTCTTTGGGTAGTGAGAGAACCGTTGAATGAAATGCTGGAGAGAGGGCTGGGTTCAGTGGCTCACACCTGTAATTCCAGCGCTTTGGAAGGCTCAGCTAGGGGATCACTTGAGGCCAGCAGTAGACTGGCCTGGGCAACATAGTGAGATCCTGACTTTCCAAACAATCTTTTAAAATTAGCTGGGCATGGTGGTGCATACCTGTAGTCCCAGCTACTCAGGAGGCTGAGGCAGGAAGATCACTTGAGCCCAGAAGTTTGAGGCTGCAGTGAGCTGTGATCACACCACTGCACCCTAGTCTGGGCTACAAAGTGAGACCCTATCTTTAAAAAAAAAAAGAAAAAGAAATGCTGGAGAGTGAGGGAACCCACTTTATGCTTTTAAAATACAGACATCTAAGATAATGAAATGGAGAAGACATGGAAGATCCAGAAGATGCTGTGAGAGTCCAAGTATGAGATAATGACTATTGGACCGAATTATCATGGGAACAGGGGATTAGAAATATCATCAATGATTTTCTATTTGAAAAGCTACAACACAGCAATACTTCTATGAATATTTGAATTGCAAGAGAGGGTTCCCTAGTTGAGATACTACTGTTTTGGAACTATTGCATGATACTCAGTGTTTGAGGGCTCTGTTTTTCAGACAATCCGAGTGGCGTTTCATCTACTCTATTCACCATGGATCACATCCAAGAGGTGAATGGGGCCACTTAGGCATTCCAGGGATTAGCTCACTATGTTAGACCCTCACATGATCACTGCTAAAGACATACAAACACCGGTATTTTTACATTATATCCAAAACAAAACAAGTCTTGTCATTTAGGGAAGAAACACACATCCTTCCCGTCCAAAAAAGAACGCACATTTTAATAAAATAAAACTGATTAAAAGCATAGCTTCCAGATAAATTCTATGTCCCATGAAAAAGTAGGATTTCTACATGGATATTATTTTTTGACTAAAGAATTCAAGATTAATCATAACCTTGAATAATATTACTGGCAATGCCAGGACTGCACACTAAATGAGAAGGAACACAGAAGACTGACTAGACACTGCTACACTGCAAACTACCCACGAACACATACAAAAGAACTCCTTCTCTTTATACTATAAGGAAAATGTTTTTGCTTCATCCCTGATCAAATTTAGGAACTAAAAGCTCCCCCCCCCTTTTTAACATTAGAGTGGCATCCTGTAAGTATCTACTGAGTCCTTAGTAATGTATCAGACACGACTCTAGGGATGTCATCTATACGATCTGGTTTAAACACTGACAAGCACTTAAAATGTGAAGAATTCCTCTAAAACTTCCATTCATTTGATCTTAGAGTTGTAACAGCGTAAAAAAGAGAGGACTTCTCTTCACTGGCCCCAGAGGGATCCTCCACCCCCAGCTCCCAAGTTGCTCCCAATATCCCAGGCACTCAACCACATGTTAGAGAGAGTTTTTGGTATGGAGGTGTGTGATTATTGTTCCTAGTAAAGAAAAATTCCTAAGAGACCCTAATCTAACAACAACAATAAAAAAAGAATCGGATCATAAAATCCTGGGCTAAGTATGATTCGAAGGGAAAAAATGAGCTGTGGGGAAAGCCAATTTGAGCTGGAGAGACTTGCACTCTTGAGTAACCAGACATGTGTAGCCACTTACGAAGCTGTCTGATTACATATGTTTTTAAAGATCTGTCAGCACAGTCAGAATTCCACATGCAAAACACAGCACTCATGAGCACTTGTGGGGGTTTGTTCCTCTGTGAAGAAGTCTCAGAATCAGAGGGAAATGAATAGATTTCACAGGTTGACACAGGCTATCATTGCTTGAGTTGATGAAAGCTAGGAAAGCATCTTCCAAAGCTGTGACTCACTTACTTGGACATCAATACTTTTTTTTTTTTTGAGACAGGGTCTCACTCTGTTGCCCAGGATGGAGTGCAATGGCACGATCCTGTCTCAGCTCCCCAAGTAGCTGGGACTAAAGGCATGCACCACCACAACTGGCTGATTCTTTTATTTTTTGTGGAGGTGAGGTCTCGCTATGTTGCCCAGCCTGGCTTCAAACTCCTGGGCTCAAGCAATTCTCCCAGCTCGGCCTCCCAAAGTGCTGGAGTTATAGGCATGAGCCACTGCCCCAGGCCCTGACATGAATATCTTAAGGACAAAACTGGAACCAGCAATGAAGCCTGCAAAGCCCTAAGAAAGAGAGAAGTCAGGAAGTACCAAGAAGCAGGAGAAACTGGGAGGCTATAGCTTAATTTATGGCTTCAGAGCTGAAAACAGAGCCTAACCTCACTCTTTTTTCGATTAAAAAAATTTCAGTGACATCTTCCCACTAGATTAAAGATTTCCTATATCCACAACAGATACTGGGGACTTCTTAAGGGGGTAGGGAGGGTGGAGGGGGTAAGAGTTGAAAACCACCCATTGGGTACCACCACGCTCACCCACTTGGGTGATTGGCTCAGTAGAATCCCAAACCTCACCACCAGGTGATATACCATGTAACAAACCTGCACGCGTCCCCCTGGAATCTAAAATAAAATGGGAAAGAGTAATAAAAAACCAACAAGTTCCCATCTCTGAGTGCAAATATAGTTCCTTTCAAACCTGCGGCATTTGTCCTTCCCCTGAAGACGTCATCATATGACTTCCACTGTGGCTTCACCTGGTAGGCATGGATGAATACCACGAACACCACCACCAGGCACATTAGAGGAAGGAGAGCGGCCGTGAACAAAGCTGCATAGACGTTTGGGATAAAACACCTGGAAGAGAAAGGAGAAGACGTAACTCAGACCACCTCGGTACAGAGGTTCCTAAACTCAGAATACATTATGTCACCACCTTATCCTAGTTCATTGTATCTAGACGTCAGCAACAGCAAACTTTTGGTGTGCCAAAAGGAAGGTTTGTTTGAGTAGGGGCTCTGTGATGAAACCTAGCTCACCACTTCTCAAAGTAGGTTCCCTGGAAATTTCAACTCTTGGGAAGTTCAGAAAACTTCAAAAAAGTTATGGCCAAATACATTCAAGAAATGTACCCTATACATCTCTTAGAGATTCAGGGTTATATATATGCCATTTAAAAGGTCATGGAATATTTGTATACCTAACCCTGAATTGTACCCCACATCTTCAAAATAAAAAGTTAAAAATAAAAAAATAAGTAAAATAAGGCTGGGCTTGGTGACTCAGACTGTAATCACAGCACCTTGGGAGGCTGAGGCAAGGGGATTGCTTGAGTCCATGGGTTTGAGACCAGCCTGGACAACTTGGCAAGACCTTGTCTCTACAATAAATAAAAAAATTAGCTGGGCGTGGTGGCACACGCCTATGTGTAAGTGGTCTGGGTACTAGTTCTGGTTACTTGGAAGGCTGAGGCGGAAGGATCGCCGGAGCCCAGCAGGTCGAGGCTGTGGTGGCCGGGAGTGTGCCACTGCACTCCAGTCTGGACGACAGAGTAAGACTACAACTCAAAAATAAAAAATAAAAGGCCATGGAAGATCACAGAGTTGATAAATCGGCTCTGGCAATGAATCCCAGAGTACGAAATGAGTGGCTTTAGGTATGTTTCTTAACCTCTCTGAGACGTCTCTCATTTTTCAAAGAAGGATTATAATAGTATCTGCAACAAAAGGTAGTTGTCAAGACTAACTGAAATAATTCATGTTAAGCACTTAGTAAATTTTGTTTAACCCAGCATTTCTTGACTTGATAACAATTGAATCCCTCTTCTTGTTTTTTTTTGAGTTGGAGTCTCACTCTGCCGCCCAGACTGGAGTGCAGTGGCCGCTCCCGGCCACCGCAGCCTCGACCTGCTGGGCTCCGGCGATCCTTCCGCCTCAGCCTTCTGAGTAGCCGGAATTACAGGCGTGCGCTACCATGCCCGGCTAATTTTTTTATTTTATTGTAGAGATGAGGTATCGCCTGCCCAGGCGGGTCTTGAACCCGTGGGCTCAGGCAATCCACTCACCTCGGCCTCCCAAAGGCACGGGATTACAGGCTGAGCCAACGAGCCCGGCTTGGATCCCTCTTCTTTTACACACACACACACACACACACACACACACACACACACAGCCAGGATGGTGCTATAGGACTGATGTTCCCTGGAACACACTTTGGGAATTACTGATCTAATCACATCCAGCTTATGTTTCAATTAGTTGGTGGATTCCAGGGCTAGTCCAAGGTTCCTTTCCATTCCCTTCCTCTATTTAACCTCAAAGGAAGAAGAATGCTGGCAAGGCTTATGGTCACGGGGCTGGTGTGGCGTCACTGTATCCTGTCAAAGGGTGGTTATGTCTGCGTGGATCTCCCTTGACCTCTCTGGCTCCTCAAGGTAAATGATAACAAGGGTGGTCGCTGCTCCTGCATACAAGGAGGTCAAACCACGGTCTCCCCCCCCCGCCCCTCCATTTGGGTTTTTCTTCCTGGGATGAGCCCAATAGAAAAAAAAAAAAAGGGCAAGGGACTATGCAACAATCAGGGACCTAAACAAACACATGACTTTGCTTTTCTGGCTCCATCTCATTGGCCTAAATATTCTTGGGAACCACATGAGAGCAGATATTGTTTAAAGGCAAACCTGAGGATTTCCAGAGCTCCCCTCTGTCCCCTCTACAATGTTGTTTTTTGAGTGGCTGACGGTTTTGTCACTCTGTAGCTATATATTTCCTCAAGAGACATCTGCTGTCTTGAAAATGAAGATAAAAATTTCCCACTTTAGAAGCTCCACAGTACAACTGTGTCTCTTGTTACTAGATTTTCTATGGAACAATGGGATCCAAGGCAAACTAGCTTTATTGATTTATTTTGATACCACTGAAATTACCAGGAAAATGTTTTTTGAGATACAACTGGAAATTTTTACCCGTGAGTCAATAATGTCCACTTTGTCCTTACATAAAAATTTTCACAAAAATCTCAAAATGGAGGACTGTTTAATAGGTTCTCGGTACCTAAAAATGTTTTGTTCTGATGAAGGGCATTCCTCCTACATGTTGTAAGGCCATATTTTTACTTATGGAAAATCTTAATAGCAAGGAGTGTCTCTTTTAAAATATTTTCTCCAACTTCCCAATTTTTAAGATCCACATAAAGCATTAGTAAATTTTATAATATCTATAGATAATATCTATAAACCTAGATTCTAATACAGCCATAGATATTGGACTTTGAAGAAAACTCAAGAAAAGCCTCTCATATAACTTGTTTAAAAGGAAACCTCAAAATTCAAAATATAGGTAATCAGGGGAAACATCCATTTTTGCCATTTGAGAAAAGAGTGTCTCAATTTTATGTGAAAAATATCTGCATTATGAGAGGCCTTTTAAAGGCCTTACTTGGATATTATTTCCAATTAACATGATCTGTTAAGTGTATCTTGCATGCAAACAAGACACATCTCGAGAGCTATTTATTTTTACTTTTTAATATTTTATTTTATTTTGAAGATGTGGGGTACAAGTCAGGATTGGGTATGTAAGTGGTCTGGGTACACGTGAAATTTTGGGTCTCCCATCGGACCTCACTTTGTTGACAGCTATTTCAATACGCACTCTGCACCTGCAGAGGGATGTCAGAATGATGAATTTCCTGGCTTTTAGAATTTAATTTGGATGGCACAAGGCTTAAATCCTTCCCTGAACCCTCATCTTTATGCAGCAAGACCTGTTTTTTCCAGATAAAAGACACACGATTAAATAAAGCAGGCAAACATCAATGGTCCTGATATTGAATACATTTCTGCACTAGTAACAGTGGTCACGTTGGCTACTCATTACCATGTACGTTGGCCTCAAACGATTACTTATTTTTCATCTAAATATGGGTTCACTGAACACAAAATGGCCTAAAGTTCTCAGACAAATTCAGACACCGATGAAGGAACACATGTAGGTTTCACTGCCTTCTTTTGTCTTCAAAAATATCCCGGTTCAATTTGGGGCTGTAAAGTAGTGATAATGACTGAATCTCCCGTGAGTTGCTCTAGGAGTGTCAAGATTTGTTCAGAGTGCTATGGAATAGGTTTGATTGTCCACGCTTGGTTCTCACCTTTTTATCGGAAGAACTTTCCTAAAACTTCCCTCTCCTTTACAGAATAGTCTTTGAAAGCTGACCCCCAGCTCATGGTGCACCATCTTGGTTAGAGGAAAAAACAAGCAGAGTGAGCCTCCGGGTGGTCAGAAGTCACCAGGCACATCCACAGGGCCTCTCAGGAAGAGAAATGAACTCTCTAAGTGCTGTTGCTCTTAAAATATATATATATTTTTTGAAGTTCTCCCTGTTTGTTGGATGACTTGGCCATGATGGCTCATTCTTTCAGAAAAAAGGCAGGAAAGTTACCAAATCCTCAAGCTATCCCCTCTTCTCTTTTTCTTCAAAGCGCCACAAGCCACGACCTCTCAGAAGTACTGGGCCCCTGAGAGGATCGACCCCATGTCTACCCTCCGTCTGGTCAATGTGGGGTCAAGTCATCAAGAGGGAGGGCTTCGCTCTCGGTATACCCGTCCTTGTGGGCAGTCCCTCTTGTCATCAGTGCTACAGGGACCCTCTACCTCATCCATTCCTGTCCAGCTGGGGCTCAATCCCAGTCTTCCTTGAACAAAAACGACCTGCCTTGAGTCTGACCTCGTAGGAGTTGTGAAACATGAGTATCTGCAAATGAAACACAGCCGCCAAGGTAGCCCACAGTGCAGGTAACAGACAGGGCCCCCACTCCCTGACTGCCCATGGAGAGGTCGTGGAACAGGCTCATTCCTCATGCCCAAACTATGCCTCATACACTCGGCACCTTCTGGTTTTAAGTTCTCACCTAACTTTTCCTTTAAAGCTAATCGTTATTATTATTTGAGCCGGGGTCTCACTCTGTCGCCCAGGCTGGAGTGTAGTGACAAGATTACAGCTCACTGCAGCCTCAACCTTCTGAGTTCAGGTGATCCTCCTGCCTCGGCCTCAAGTGGCTGAACTACAGTCATGCACAACCATGCCCAGCTAATTTTCTGACTTGCTGTAGAGACAAGTTCTCACTATGTTGCTTAGGCTGGTCTTGGACTCCTGGGCTCAAGGGATCCTCCTGCCTCAGCCTACCAAAGTGCTGGGATTACAGATGTAAGCCACCATGGGCCTAGCCTAATAGGTATTATTCTAACTTTTTGAGCAATATGTCTGAATGGGATTTCTACTGGTGTATAATAAAAATTTCCTCATCTACTTAAAATTGCCCAAGATAAATGAACTGTATTCTACCCTTGAAAAAAAAACCAAAAACACACCAACTGGAATTTCCTCTAGTCCAAGCAAATAAGAGGCACAGGTAGTTTGAGGGCTGGCTTGCATGATAGCAATGTGGGCATTAGGAAACTGTGACCATCACGTCAGAATAGTTTCTGAAAAATAGGCTGGGAACACATTCTTGGAAAAACTGAACGTAACGTAAGCAATGAGCAGATGGAGGCTGTGTGCACTTCAGGGCTATGAAAACAGGAGATTAACAGGCCGGCAGTGACTGCTTCAAGAACAGATCTGGCAGATACTGGAAGATGAGATAGGGCCATGCGGATCTGCTGCCTTAAAAGGGTGAGGAGAGTGGTTCTGTAAGCGCCACTTCGTCCAGCTCCAAAGCACTCCAGTGTCCTTTCTCTCTTTGGGTGCCCAAGACTCTGGGTTCTTGATCACAGGACTGACTTTCACTGTTCCTTTTAAACTTTTATAGGTAAATTTTCTTATTATAACCCACAGATGGTCCTAATTTCTTTCCTTTTTTTTTTTTTTAAAGATGTGGGGTGCAATTCAGGGTTAGGTATACAAATAGTCATGGGTCTCACTGTGGTTCCCACTTCACCTGGTTTGAGATCAGGTACTCTTATTGGTTAAGTGTGGCCCCCCTCCCCAATTTATTTCTAAATCTTGTCAGGACTTCATCCTTTTCTCTATTTTTAGTCAGATGTAACAAGTGGATGCTGTTTCGTTACCTCTCGTTTCTCCTCTTCCAAGTCCACCTTGGGAGCCTTCACAATGCCTTAAGTCAGCTACTAACTTAGAAAGATTATTACCTCTCTTCAGTAGCACTTTATATTTATCGAAATGTTTTCACTTGCATCACCTAAGTTGACTTTTTAAAAAATGTATGTGGGCGGCAGAGGGGATTTCAGTGTCTTTATTCCTGTCTGAATACTGCATAAGAGGGAGCTCGGAGGCAGAGGATTCTGGAAGAAACAGGAACTTCCTTAGAGCCACTGAAAATCCTAGGCTGAACGATGGGAACTCCTTGTACATGAGGTTGTGATTTGAGTCCATTTCAATCATATTTTAAAGGACAAGTTGACCCTGGTAAACTGGCAGACTAGAAGACATTCAGGCATCTGACATCTGGGTTACACAGGTAATGAAAAGGGACCCAGGCATGAAAGAGTAATAGATGTTTCTTCCAAGGTCTTCTTTATAAGAACTTCTCGGACAATGATTAGTTATGATTCACAGACTCATGCACCAGACTCCCCCACGTGGGTTTCCTGAGTGTTTCTTTAATGGTGGCATCTACATCAAAAGCTACACTTGTTTCCTCAACCCACTTTTTCTTTTCCACATAGAAATTCATAGTGATGCCCTACTGTCTCCAGGGATTATGGGGAATGATCTGTCAGTTTTAGTCCACAAATTTGCTTAATGTATGATCAATCAATAACTGTTTCTCATTTATTGCAAACTGGTTTCTACTCTCTGTAAAGAGTACAATATATCTGCTATTGGCTTTATTAGTTGAAGAATACAGATGTTATTCATTATGTTGACACTTATCATTTATAAGTAAAGTCTAGGCCAGTAAGATTTCAATATTCCTTTTTTAGTATGTTCAATTCTCCTTTCTTCCTTCCTTCTTTGAGATAGGGTCTCACTCTGTCACCCAGGCAGGAGTGCAGTGGCATGATCATAGCACTGCTACCTCGACCTCCTGAGCTCCGGTGGTCCTTCCACCTCAGCCTCCTGTGTAGTTGGGACTACAAGCATACACCACCACGTCTGGCTAATTTTTTGATTTTTTTTTTTTTATAGAGACGAGGTCTTGCTATGTTGCCTAGGCTGATCTCAACCTCCTGGGTTCAAGAAATCCTCTCACCTCAGCCTCCCAAAGTGCTAGGATTGCAGGTGTGAACCAATGTGCCTGGCCTGAATTTACTTTCTTTCTGACAATAATGCTCTTAGTTAATATACATCCTTATTCACTGTGAATTTATGTATGTAAGCATGTAAGTATTGTGTGTCAGTGCACTTCTTGGTCCATCCAATGTGGCAGGAGAGGTTTAAGGACACACTCTTAAGTACATTAATTTTCTCAAGGGAGTAAATGTGTAAAGACATTGGATAAAGGGGAAGATACAATTTGGGTTTAATCACCTTCAAGGCTGGAAAATATAGTCCTTTTTCTGTCTTTCTGTTGAAGACCATACAGCAGTTTTCATACCAAAAGGAAATCAATAAAATTCTAAAATGTATTTTTCTTTAAGTTTATACTTTAAACAAGAATGATATTAAGATTAAATTGCAGATAAGCACCACCAAGTGACATGGAACACTCCGATAATATTTGGACCTAGATTGAGAGAGGGAAAGAACAAAGTATTTTTTTTTTATGGAGTTAGCTGGAAGATTAAGGCTATTTTAAATCTTCCTACCACCACACCAGCAATCATGTTCTGTGCCGGGCAGGGAACTCAGTCTTCACATCCATCATGCCACGCAAGTACAACAATAATCCTGCTGGCTGTATTGTGGATGTGGGGAAGATGACACAGATTATATAAGGTCAAGTCGCTAGTACCATCAACAGGTCCATTCGCCTTCACTGCCACCTCTACAGTCCTAAGATGATTTCCACATTCCAGAACGGACCACACATTAGCATTAGTGGTAAATGTGCCATGTTCTCCTGGAGGACAGAACTGTCATATTTTAAAAATATTTCTCCCAGAGCTTCGCACAGACCTCTAAGAAATATGTATTTATTTAATGGGTTCTTAGCAGTATTTACTTAGAGATTGAGGAGGCTTGCTCTTTCACCGAGACTGGAGTGCAGTGGCACAATTATAGCTCATTGCAACCTTAAACTCCTGGGCCCCTCCTGTCTCAGCCTCCCAGGTAGCTATGACAAGAGGGGTACACCACCATGCTTGGCTTATTTTTTCCTTTTTATTTTCTAGAGATTTGGTCTTGTTATGTTGCCCACACTGGGTCTCATGGGTTTTAGCAGTTTTTAAAAAAACACTCACCTAAAAAAAGGGCATAGAAACCTTGTGTTTGATGTGTGCTCAGCTCAATCAAAAGCCAATCAGCATTTAAGTATCAATCCCATACTAAGTTCAATGGTGGACATGGTAGAACATCTAAAGACGCCTAAGGCGTCTCCCATAAGGAGATTTTGTTGACAATAAACGCACAGCGCTTCTGACTCTGGTCATCTACTGGAAGTTGTGCTGTTCCACCATCAGCATCATCAGTGCCTCCTGGGAGCTAGTTAAAAAAGGCGCACCTCACCACAGAGCTCCTGAATCTCCACCTGCATTTTCACAAGCTCCCCAGGTGTTTCATATGCACACTGAAAGTTTGAGGAACACTCTTCCAGGGCCCGCCTAAGACATAAAGCAGCTTAATGCAATTAACAGATTAACTAATCTTTACATCTCTTTGTCAGTGAAGCCAAGGGGTGATGTAACCCCAGGGATAATCAGACCCAGAGATTTCACAGCCTGCGGTGTTCGCAGCCTGAAGAACCAGTCAGAAGGAAAAACAGCAAGAAGCAAAAGTGACCCAGAAGCAGAGATCTGTGCTAGGTAGAAGGCTGGGATAAGAGGTCTGAACACTGCAGAGAAAGAGAACCAGCAAGGTAGGACACAGCAGCTCTGCAGGCCAGCGGAGCGCAGTGGGTGTGAGGGAGGTTCACTGTGCGGTCCTGCTGCATCGAAACCTTGAAGAAGCAGGGTTTCTGTGTGAGTGCTACAGACACAGTCTGACATTACCCACTCTGCTCAAGGTTTCTGGAAAGGGTGATCCCTAGGCCACATGCCTCCACGCTCACGTTCCTTGCCCCAGATAACTGCCTCCAAGACAGCCGATCTTCTTGCTTGCCCTTGACTTCTAACTTGGTGGTCCTGCTCTAAAAGTTGAGCTGAGCCAACTCATTTTTTTTTTTTTTTTTTGCTCTTGAGACTCTGTCACAGATAGTGGCACCTTAGTGGGGGGCATTAGAGCTATGTCAGGACAAATGGTCACATCGAGGTAAATACAGAAATACACAGCAAAGAAGAAGAGGGCAGGAGAGGACGGAGAAGTCAGAGACAGTGTCCCTGAGAGAAGAGTTTGTCCTTAGTCTCCAGCACGCTCCTTCCACGTCCTCTGAGGTCCGACTGTGTCTGTGTCCTGCTTGGGTACACCCCTGGGACTGCCTGTGGCAAAACCACCCATCACCACTGCCTGTTACCTGAAGTCACTTGGGTGGGCTTTTACAGGCAACTACGATGACCGTGGTTAAAACACAGCTGGCAAGCAAGTGACAAAGAGAGAAAAAGGGAGCGAATACACAACGGTTCCTCCAACAGTACTGCTCTTGAAGAGGCAGCAGGATGTCAATACCACGTCTGCTGTCTTAGCGCATGTCTACCCCATGTCACCAGCTCCACACATGGGCAGAGGCCTCAGAGAGAAGCCAAGGATCAAGAAATAAGAATCAGGCTTATTTATTATTATTTTTTATTTTTTTGAGTCAGAATCTCACTCTGTCGCTTAGGCTGTAGTGGCATGACCATGGCTCACTGCAGCCTCGACCTCCTAGGCTCTGGTGATCCTCCCGCCTCAGCCTTCCAAGTAGCTGGGACCACAGAGGCACACCACTACACCCAGTTAATAATTTTTATTTTCGTAGAGATAAGGTCTGGCAATGTTGCCTAGGCTGGTGTTGAACTCCTGGGCTCAAGCAATCCGCCTGCCTCGGCCTCACAAAGTACTGGGATTACAGGCATGAGCCTCCAAGCCCTGCCCAAAATACCACTTTACGTTGTACATAATTAGCTCTTGGTGAATAAGACAGAGTTTCCCACATCCCTGTCTCACTAAAACGTTAAATATATTTACAGGTAATTCCGAAGATGGACTTAAAGTATTCACAGGCTCGAGATAGTTGACGAAAAAACAGCCTGAACATCAGGGTACTTCAAATGATTTTTTTCATGTGTGCTTTTCCAAGAAGCTCGAGGCTGATCAGTGTGTTCCCTGAACAACTTGACGATACTGTTGGAACCAGCCTATTGGACAGGGGCTGCCAACTTCCCCCCAGGTAGGTTCCAGCAAATCGAGCCCCATCAGCATTTCTCCAGAGTGAGGTCAGGCTGACTTGTTATCTTTTGTACGTACTGATGCTCTGTGTTTTCTCATAAAACAAAATTGTTGGGTGCTGGAAAATGTCACTGTCTAAGAGCATTCTGAGGTGCCCTGCCCTTACCGCCTGCTCGCCAAGCCTCTGAAGGCATGCCTGCAAAGTTTTTTTCTGACTAATCATATCACCTTTTTGTAACCGAGATTAGTAAAATTACAATCTTTATAATTTTATTGTATTTCTTTTTCTTATTCTTTATCTTAAATTCAGAGGATACATGTGACATGGGTATATTGTGTGATGGAGAGGTTCTGGGCTTTTATTGAACCTGTCACTCAATAGTGAGCATGATATTCAATGGGTAGGTTTTCAATTTGATTGCCTCCCTTGTTTCCCCATTAGGGTCCTCAGGGTCTATTTTTCCCATCTTTATGTTCTTCTGTACTCAGTGTTTAGCTCTCATATAATCTTATTTTTAAAAAACAGTCAGGCATGGTGGCTCATGCCTGTAATCCCAGCATTTGGGAGGCTGAGGTGGGAAGATTACTTGAGGGGCAATGCTTCAGGAGTTTGAGACCAGCCTGGGCAATACAGTGAGACCTCATTGCTACAAAAAATAAAAAGGATAAGCCAAGTGTGGTGGTGTGCACCTGAAGTCCCAGCTACTCGGGAGGCTGAGGAGGGAGGACTGCCTGAGCCCAGGAGGTCAAGTTTGAAGTGAGCTGTGATCATGCCACTGCATTCCAGTCTGGGTGACCCCAACTGAAAAAAAAATTTATAAAAAAAATAGATTTGGCTGGGTGTGATGGCTCAAGCCTATAATTCCAGCACTTTAGGAGGCCAGGGCAAGAGGACTGCCTGAGTCCAGGGGTTTGGGAGCAACCTGGGGAACTTGGTGAGACCTTGTCTCTACCACAAATAAAAAATAATCTGGGTGTGGTAGTATGCGTTTATAGTTCCAGCTACTTGGAAGGCTGAGGCGGAAGGATTTCCTAAGCCCAGCAGGTCAAGGCTGCGGTGGCCATGAGCGTGCCACTGCCTTCCAGCCTGGGCGACAGAGTGAGACTCCGACTCAGAACAACAACAACAACAAAACAAAACAAAACAAAAACCCACCAAAAACACAGATTTACAGGGGTGACCATAGGCATACAAGATTAATATTTTAAAATAATGACTATCCAAAACATCTTTTTAATGTTTAAAAATATATTACTGTTCAAAAAATATATTTTTTGCATCCCTCCCTACTGCCACAGACGTCAGTGATAGCACCCGGTGACCAGGACCCTCCACGTGTGACCATCAGCAGGAAGACAGCCTCTGGCAAGGCTAAGCCGGCATCCCACGGGCATGCATTCCTTCCGGGAGGCGGCTGTTTCCAGTCTTAGGTTCATGCTGGCCATGCGATTTTTATTTTTAAATCTGGAATTTCCATAGACTCAAAACATTTAGTAATAGCTCAGAAGAAACTCCGGGCCATGGGACATGTTAGCATAAGTGTTATTTCCTTTTCCTGATGAAAAGTTGGTAGGCTTTGAAGTGTTCCTTCCCAGACACTCTTCCAATACCCTTGTATAGACTTCGTTGATAGCCCATGAACACTGTGAGAAAGGAAGTGTTGGCCTGTGCTTACAGGAGTGTTGCTACTGGCCATTTTACTCATGATGTAGCGCTTGGGTGGTGAAAAAAGAAAAATCCTCATAGCAATGATGACAGTTTCTCGAAGGGGCAAAAATCATTTTGTAAAAAGAATAATTCAACTTTTAGTTACGTACCACATTTTACAGAACAGTGGCCACACCACACTGACCTGGAAGTTAGGCCCATATGTGGTTTATAGGTCCCCCATGAGGGGACCCGAAGCGGTTATGCTAACTATTCTTTTAACTATTAAGAAAACACTGTCAACCTTAGAAAATGAAGGAAATACCCTCATGGAAATCAGAACTGGCATCCAATTCCTGAACAAAACCCGAAACTCACAGGTCATAAGAGAGAAGATAGACAAGTGGGACCTTATTAAACTGACAAGCTTCTGCAAAGCCAAAGAAACCATCAAGAGAGCAGGGAGACAGCCTACAGGTTGGGAAAAAGTATTTTCCAACTCCAGGTCTGACAAAGGCTTAACATCCTGGATCTACAAGGAACTAAAATATGCTGAAAACAAACAAACAAACAACCCCATTATCAAAAGGGCAAAAGATATGAACAGACACTTCACAAAAGAGGACATCCGAGCAGCCAACAAACACATGAAGAAATGTTCAACCTCACTAATCATCAGGGAGATGCAAATCAAAACCACACTGAGATACCACCTAACTCCAGTCAGAATGGCAATTATCAACAACTCAAAAAATAACAGCTGCTGGAGAGGGTGTGTCGAAAAGGGAACACTTCTACACTGTTGGTGGGAGTGTAAACTAGTGCAACCTCTGTGGAAAGCAGTGTGGCGATTCCTAAAAGCTCCAAATATCAACCTCCCATATGACCCCGCAATCCCCCTACTGGGAATATACCCTGAAGAACTCAAATCACTCTATAAAAAAAGATACCTGCACACGTATGTTTATCGCAGCGTTGTTCACAATAGCAAGAACCTGGAAACGACCATGCTGCCCATCAAAAGAGGACTGGATTAAAAAATGTGGTACATATACATGATGGAATACTACACAGCCATAAAAAAGAACAAAATCATGAATTTCGCAGCAACCTGGATGGAACTTGGGTCTATAATACTGAGTGACCTCTCACAGAAACAAAGATCTGAGTATCACATGTTCTCACTCATATAATGGACCTTGAACATCCAATGTAATACTGTAAGAAAATGACTGACGGTACTGGGAAACTATGGGGGGGAGGGGGATGGGATTAACAGTAGCAAATATCTGTCTGGGGATGGGGAAACACCTCTTATCAACAGGGTGCCTGAATGAAACGTAATTGTACATCTAACCCTTAACTGTACCCCACAAAACCATAATAAAAAATATTGATAATAAGAAAAAAGAAAAAAAAGAAAACACTGTCCTCAGGATTTTTGGAAAAAAGAAAACAGTAATAGTGTGAGTAGATGAGGTTCTAGGTCCTCATGTTAAAGTCTTTATCTGAAGTTGTAGTTATGTCTGAAGTCCATGACTGAGCCCATTCAATCCTGACATTCTAAAGTTTTTACTGAACAAACACGTTTCTGTGTAGTGGTTTAGCATGCACATCAAAAATGAGTTCTAAGAAATCTAAACACTCTTAGATGCTCATGTTAGTTGACTGCTAGAGTTGGTCTAGGATGCTACTATGAATCAGTATTTATTTATTTATTTATTTATTTAATTTTATTTTTTCGAGTTGGAGTCTCACTCTGTCGCCCAGACTGGAGTGCAGTGGCCACTCCTGGCCACCGCAGCCTCGACCTGCTGGGCTCCGGCGATCCTTCCGCCTCAGCCTTCCAAGTAGCCGGAATTACAGGTATGCGCTACCACGCGCGGCTGATTTTTTGATTTATTGTAGAGATGAGGTCTCACTGCCCAGGCGGGTCTCGAACCCGAAGGCTCGGGCAATCCACTCACCTCAGCCTCCCAAAGGCGCGGGAGTACAGGCTGAGCCACTGAGCCCGGCTTATTCATTATTTTTATATGCCCTGCGATGTTGCAGTTAAAGCTGGAAACTTCAGAAATGGAAAAGGCCAACATGCCAGGGAGATCTAATACATGTGAAAAAGGTTAAGAAATTGGGGCCAAATGACCCAGAGACAGCATGAGACTGAAGTCACGGATTTGTCTCAGAAAAGGAAAGGCAAACCTGAAATGAAGGAGAGCGAGCCAAACTCCTATTCATTCTCCGGGGAATTACTAGTGTTGAGGGGAAATGACACGTTTCATTTTCTTTGGAGCAAGAACTGGATCATGCAGATGTAGCAGCAACATTCAAAAAGTCCCAAGTTGGACTGCCCTAAACTAGATACCAGATAGTCATCAGTGATCTTTTTTATAATTTATGGAAAGACGTTTCTCAAAAAAAGATCTTGCTGTTGAGCATATAATAGGTGAAGGACAAAGTCAGGGGAAACCTTTTACTGACTAATTAGAATATTTGTACTTCCAAAGAAAAAAGAAAACACCGTTAAGAATGAAGGCTATGGCCTGGTGTGGTGGCTCACGCCTATAATCCCAACACTTTGAGAGGCCAAGGTGAGAGGACTGCCTGAGCCTATGGGTTTGAGACCAGCCTGGGCAACTTGGTGAGACCTTATCTCTACAATAAATAAAAAAATTAGCCAGGTGTGGTGGCGCATGCCTGTAGTTGCAGTTACTTGGAAGGCTGAGGTGGAAGGATCACCTGAGCCCAGCAGGTCGAGGCTGTGGTGGGTGGGAGCGTGTCAGACTATCTGGAACAATCCCAGGGACCTTTTATTGACTTTGTGACTTGGGTCAGTGTTTAGCTTTTTCATATTCGCTTTCCCCAAAAAACAAAATGGGGAACACAAACGCTTCTACTTCTTGGAAGTGCAGTGAAGCCCAAGTGAGTCAACAGATGCAGAGATCTTGGGTCTGAGGCTGGCATGCTGGAAATATTTGAAGAACGATAACTACGGTTACCATCTATCTCTAAGTCCAAGTCCTCTTAGGTATACAGAACACAAGACCTAAACTGTATTCAAAGAAAAAGATAC
This sequence comes from Cephalopachus bancanus, assembly GCA_027257055.1. Classification (NCBI taxonomy): domain Eukaryota; kingdom Metazoa; phylum Chordata; class Mammalia; order Primates; family Tarsiidae; genus Cephalopachus; species Cephalopachus bancanus. Next base: position 3,059,705 of record JAPVLO010000164.1, on the reverse strand, counting down.
CAAATCATAGAGAGGGAAGTGTGAACATTCATCACATTTCTTTATGTGTCAGGAAAAACTGCTGTGCAGTGCAGTGTGAGTTCAGTGAAAGAAGACAATCTGTAGGAGGCCGAGACAGGAGGATTGCTTGAGTCCGGGAGTTTGAGAGAAGCCTAGGCAACATACTGAGACCTCAACCCTACAAAAGAATAAAAAAATTAGCCGGGCGTGGTGGTGCAAACCTGTACACCCAGCTACTTGGGAGGTTGAGATGGAAGAATCACCTGAGCCTAGGAGGTCGAGGCTACGGTAGCTGTGATCATGTCACTGCTCTCCAGCCTGGGTGACAGAGTGAGACTATGACTCAAAAATAAAAAAAAAACCAAAAAAACAAACCAAAAAACAAAACCCCAAACAAAAAGAAAACCATCTTCTAACTGGGTAGCTGGGGAAGACTTTGTGGAAGGGGTGCGTGCAACCAGCTTTTTCCATTTGAACTCCTTACCGATCGGCAGGTGCTAGTATGACTCAGCCAGGCAGTGGTGACAACCTGCCTGGGTCCACAACCCCTTTGTGTGGGGGAAGAAAGAAAACTTTCCCTTCACCGCTTCCCCCCATGACTCATGTGTGTTTCTACAAAGCCAGTGTTGAAACTCGGTTCCAATTTGAAAAGTCAGGGTAACTATGGGCCATGCCAAAAGAGGCAGGTGCCGTCAAGGGAGTCCAGCACGCTCACACAACCCATGGCCGACAAGTGAGTCTGGCCAGTGTGTCAGTAGTAGAAGACTGGGCTGTTGACTCAGGAGATTTTGTGGGGATTTAAACTTATGGCTTCTCTACTGCAGTCTCCTAACCCCCTCTCTTCTCCCGCCCACAAAGCCTCCAGAAAGAGGACAAGGCTGCCTTGCTGGAAATGGTTGGTTACCTAATGGTTTTCTAGAAGAGGGAGCGATTTTAGGCTTTCAGAGCCTGCATTCTCATGGGGTGACCACTGGAAAGCCCAATGTCCATGGCGAGAACACACCATGAAGCATCCTATCATCTGCGCTGCCCACTGGAAAGATAATAGCACTTCTTTTTTTTTTTTTTTGAGTTAGGGTCTCACTCATTCTGTCACCCAGGCTGGAGTGCAGTGGCATGATCATGGCTCACCGTAACCTTGACCTCCTGGGCTCAGACAATCCTCTCTCCTCTGCCTCCTCAGTAACCTCCAAGTAGCAAGCACACGCCACCATGCCTGACTAATTTTTTTGTAGAGACGAGGTCTCAGTATGTTGCCCAGCCTAGTTTTGACCTCCTGGGCTCTAACAATCCTCCTGCCTCAGCCTCCCAAAGTACTGGGATTACAGGTGTGAGTCACCACACCTAGCCTACTTCCTTCTTTCATCAAGACAAATATTCCTCCACGGAATCTTTGAACTAGAAGGGATGGTAGAGGTCATTTCATCCTCCCTCTAGCATTCTGCGGGGCGGGGAGGACCAAGACACAAGGACTTCTGATGCTGGCCTAGCACCTGGCTGTCTGAACTTTTGAGAAATCCCTTCTTAAACAGTGTCCCAATTGTTTTATTTTACTTTGCATATACACTTATAGGAGTGAGGGAACTATTTTATTTTATTTTTAAAATTTTATTTTAGTTTTTAAATTTTATTTTATTTTTGTAGAGACGACATCTCACTCAAGCTAGACAAGAACTTCTGGCCTCAAGTGATCCTCCTGCCTCAGCCTCCCAAAGTACTGGGAACACAGGCATGAGCCACTGCACCCAGCCTGTCAGGGGACTACTGAATAAATGCTTAGTGGATATGATACTAAGTGTGCACATCTCCAAGTATAATGCTTCTTGGTAATAGACATAGACATATTTATTTCTTCTACAAAACAAACAGTTTTTGGTGATGCTACATATTAACCTTTTTACAAAATACAAAAATTCATGCAAAATCATGCAATTCTTTCAGAGAGATAGCAAAGATATGAGGATAGAGCCGTGACTGCAAACTGGAACTCTAAACCCCTCTCTCACGGAGGGCCCTTTCCCTCCTCCAAAAAAAGAAAAAAACAGTTGGCTTCAGTGGAACAATATTTTATCATAAGGAATTTATTTTTGTCAACAGGATGTTCCTGTTATTTTTAAGTCCTGCAGTTTCAACAACAGGATTTCAGGGCAGTGAAATGAAATGGGAACAACAGGGTAATGTTAATTTCTGAGCATACTCACAGATGTGTAAGAAAAACCCAAGGAGTTAAACTCTGCTTTACAACATTTAAGGCGGTTTCCTTATGAACTTTCTAGAGTTCTTCTCATTAAAAAAAAAATTATGATCTGATATTCAGTAAACATTTTTGACTGATGTTCTTAACTTCTTAATTGCAGCCAAACTTCTTAATTGTAGAGCTGAGCCAGGTAATGTTTTCAAAAACGTCTCTCAGTGATGGTCCACTAATTTGTTTTATTCTTTACTTGTTTTTCTCTCCTTCTTCAAATAGATCATATGTGCTTCAAAATGGAAATAATTTTTTAAACACACTGAAAATTCAAGAGTGTGATACGCATGCCAACGGGGAAGTACATCATGTACATTTTTTGTTTTTAAATGTCAGGGGTCTCACTCTGTCACCCAGCTTGGAGTGCAGTTGCACGCTCATGGCTCACTGCAGTCTCAAGTTCCTGGGCTCAGGTGATCCTTCTGCTTCAGCCTCCAGAGTAGCTGGCACTACAGGCATGCGCCACCATGCCAAGCTAATTTTTTTTTGTAGAGATGGGGTCTCACTATGTTGCCCAGGCTAGTCTTGAACTCTTGGGCTCAAGTGATCTTCCTGTCTCAACCTCCCAAAGTGCTAGGAGTACAGGTGTGAGCCACCACGCCCAACCCACGTACTTTCAAATGATAAAATTGTCCCAAGTGTCAGGGCTGCTCTTTCTGACTCACTTGGCAGAAGGTCCATTACCCAAGTGTGTGAAGTGGGGTCCAGAGAAATCATCTCTAAGTCAAGATCCCACTGCCTACCATAACCAAGAACAGAGACCACCCTAACCGGGTTTGATTATGCATAGAGATACACCAAAACCCACTGCTGTCTGGACATCTGCCTCGAAGACGGGAGAAACATGATGACTTCATAAAACAAAAAGTGAAAAAATGAAGGGTTTATGGATGCGGACTCTGAATCAGGCAGCCCCGGCACTGCTATTTAATAGCTGTGTGACTGCGGGCAAGTGAAATTACCTCTCTGAGTCTCAGTAGCCTTGTTTATAAAATATGAATAAAATCTGTTTTCATCCTCGTAAATTTGTCGTGAGGCACAAATGAGGTCCTCAAAGTACTTAGCACAGTGCCTGGCATGGGCTAAGGACTCAATACAGAATGGTGATTACTGTCATAAACTTTAGCACTGAACTGGTTTAGTTACTTTGCTGAAACACTATCATGTCTACTCATGTACAGAAATTGTGTATGACACTTAACTGCATTCATGCTCCACTGCATATGATACTCAAATAGTCAGTTAATATCATGAATTCTCTTGCAACAGCAAACTTATCAGAACTCATTATCACACCTAACCCAGAGTTTAATGCCATTCCTCAGAAGAGCAAACATTTCCTTCAGAGCACCCACAGCAGTGACTTACATGTGAAGGCTCTGGGTAAATGCTCAGTCATTTGAAAGCAAGAAAAACATATAATCTTTTGAAAATGTGTGTTTAAGTTGGGTGTTGTGCCTCAAACCTGTAATTCTGAAGCTTTGGGAGGCTGAGATGGGAGGATCACTTGAGGCCAGAAGTTTTTTCTTTTACTGTGTGTGTGTGTGTGTGTGTGTGTGTGTGTGTGTGTGTTGGAGTCTTACTCTGTCGCCCAGGCTGGAGCGCAGTAGCACACTCATGGCCACCCCAGTGTCAACCTGCTGGGCTCTGGCTATCCTTCCGCCTCAGCCTTCCAAGTAGCCGGTAGCCAGAACTACAGGCACGCACTGCTATACCCAGCTAATTTTTGATTTATTGTGGAGACGAGGTCTCACCAAGTTCCCAGGCTGGTCTCAAACCTGCGGGCTCAGGCAATCAACTCGCTTCAGCTTCCCAAAGTGCTGGGATTACAGGCTAAGCCACCGAGCCTGGCCGAGGCCAGAAGTTTGAAGCCAGCCTGGGCAACATAGTGAAACCCTATCTCGGGGGAAAGGTAATCCAAAATTGTCTACAGTAAATCCTAGATTTAAAAATCACAGAAAGGTAAGGTGGTGATTATTCCTTCATGTTGGGGTGTAGATCACTTTCCTATTCTGAGATGTATTCTTTATGGCTGTTGTTTCGAAGGCTAGCAAATCACATACAATCTCAGGGGCCTTGTCTGCTATGACTAAGCTGTTATTTTCATAGCTTTGTTACTGTACTTGGAATTCTGCAGACCTTTTATTTGAAGATGAAACAACTCTGTTAAAGGCTCTGCTATAGTCTGAATGTTTGTACCCGTCCCCAAATTCACATGAAACCCTAATTCCCCGGATGATGGTATTAGGAGGCAGGGCTTTGAGGAGGTGATTAGATCATGAATGGGATTGGTGCCCTTATAAAAGAAGCCCCAGGGAGACCCTCACCCTGCCTGCCATGTGACATAATAGCAAGACAGCTGTCTGTAACCAAGAAGGGGGTGTTCTCCAGACCCTAATCCATTGTTGTCTTGGTCTTGGACTTCCCAGCCTCTAGAACTGTAAGAATAAATTCCTGATGTTTATAAGGTGATCAGTCTATGGTATGTTGTTTTAGCAGCCCAAATGGACTAAGACAGGTTCCTCCCATGTTACTTCAATATCTGGGCAGCAATAAATAGCATCCTCATGATTTTTTCCCTATCTTTTCCTCTTCAGCAAAGAGGTGCTAGATCTTCCTCATGCTTCTTAATTATTTCTAGAAAAAAATAAGTTGAACTAATGTTCCTAAAAAGGTTTTAAGTTGCCTTTAAAGATGTATACTCAACATAAAAACAAACAAAAAACAAACGAGAGAAATGAGACAAAGAAAAAATAAACTAAGATTGAACCAGGAGTGGGGTACCAAGATTATTTGCTAATAATAGGCTATATATTCATCCCAGTTTGTTCTCTTTAGCGGCTATTTCAGGCTCTGTCTCTATCACACACACACACACACACACACACACACACACACACACAGTAGTTCAAAACTCTTTCCTACATGATAGCAGCATGACTATCATGTCATATATCATGTCATATCATGTCATATAAAGTTCTTGCTCTTACATTAATGGAAAAGCTAGTGTTGGCTTTCGCATGACTGCTGTTCATTTTACATGCATTTGTTATACAACAACTACATGCATGCTACTGGTGACGTGCAGGACATACAGTCATGATCAGCACCTAATCCCTGACCTGCAGAAGATTAGAGTCTACTGTGGAAGACAGGCTCACACGACATAGTGACTTGGTGCAGGGTGTCAAATGTGACACAAAGCCAACTGAAGGAGTGCTAGGGAAGGAGTGAGTAATCACATGCAGGAAATTTAGGTGGTGAAATCGTATTTGCCAAAAACCAAATGAGATTAGAATCCGAGAGGGACGTTGTTACTTTAACAACCTGATATGAGAATGAATGGCCGGTCTTGGAAAGCCATAATCCGATTCCTGGACAATGACAAAGAAAAGCAGTGCTCAGACATTTCTCAACTTTGTTTCCTGTTGGTTCAGGAATCATCTGTGCACTTACAAAGGGAAGCAGGGTTTGAGATTTTTCAGGAAGATAACATAATTATGATTAATCTTTGTTTCTCCGGGGCCATAAAACTTTCAAGGCCAAGGGTTTGTGTATGTGCCCTCATTTTGGGGGCAGGGCCCAGAATTAATAAACACATAGAAATAAAATACAGATTTGAGTAGTCCAAAGATACAAAGACTGTGTATTTTACTAATTGGAGAGAGAGAGACAGAGAGACAGACAGACTGCTTTGTAACTCCTCCAATACAGACTGTGTGGAGGGTAAATCAGAGGAAGCCCAAGAGAGCTACCCTGTAAGAATTTCAAAAGAGCCCCAGACAATCTAGAAATCAGAGCTGTATCAGGAAGGAAGCAGTTACTGAACCAATGTTTGATTCTCAGGACTCTTCAACCCAGTGAAAATGAAAATGACAAGATATGAACCATAAGATCAGAGCTAAGTGGAGGGCCCCGGGTAGTGCAGTAGAGCTAAAAGAATCTACCACCCCCAGAAAATTCCACTTTCTTTTATTGGCTGTAACGAGTCCAAGAGGAACGACTGAAGGAAGCCCTAATGTTGGAGAGATCAGCAAACTGGAGAATACTGAAGAAATAATATTTCTAAGGGGAGGAGAGGCCTTTGCTACTATTTTTCCCCGGTCTTTTAAATCTAAATTTGTCCTTTATTGATAAATGGAAGTTTCTCTTAAACGGTAACTGGGGTCTGACATGGACATCGCTGACAAGACACAAGACACTTAAAATGCTGGGTCTAAAAGCTAGACTCTCCTGACAGCTCTGCAGCAGTGCAGCCATCAGCAGGGAGATATTGTTCAGACATATGCAAGCTTCTCCTTTTTTCCTTTTTCCCTTCCTCCCTTTCTCCCTGCCTCCCTCCCTCCTTTCCTCCTTCCCTCCCTCCCTTCCTCCTTTCCTTTCTCTCTTTCTCTTCCTCTCTCTCTCTCTCTCTCTCTCTCAAAATCGGGGTCCCACTCATCTGCTCAGGCTGGAGTGCAGTGGCAGGATCACAGCTCACTGCGGACTTGACCTCCTGCGATCGGGGGATCTTTCTGCCTCAGTCTCCTGAGTAGCCGGGAACTACAGGCACACGCCACCACTCATGGCTAATTTTTTTATTTTTTGTGGAGACGAAGTCTCACTATGTTCCCAGGCTGATCTGGAACTACTGGACTCAAGCAGTCCTCCTACTTCGACCTCCCAAAGTGCAGAGATTACAGACATGAGCCACTATGCCCAGCCTCCTTTTACTCAATGCTATCAACAAAACAGAGCACAAAATACTGCAACCCATTCAATAAATACTACTAAAATGCAGAAAGCCAGGAAATATGAAAAAGCATACAAATAAGATTCAAGAAGGCATATTTTTTAGGAGAAAGGTTCAAGGAAATATAGAGGCCATCAGGCCATCAACACCAGCTAAAATCAGATGTCTCGTTCTTTGTGACTTCCTTTTCTCAATCCCAATCCTTATTACAACTCACTGCAGAGTCTTTGATATTAATGCTCAAATTTGCTTAAAGTTCAATGTGGAATCTACCTCTGACCTTCCTTGAGATTAATTTTTAAAAAGAAAAAGAAAAGTCAGTAAATTTGTTCTAAAGTTTTGATGTAATGATTATCAATTAAATGACAAGATTCTTTTTTTTTTTTTTTTTTGAGTTGGAGTCTCACTCTGTCACCCAGACTGGAGTGCAGTGGCCGCTCCTGGCCACTGCAGCCTCGACCTGCTGGGCTCCGGCGATCCTTCCGCCTCAGCCTTCGGAGTAGCCGGAATTACAGGCACGCGCTACCATGCCCAGCTGATTTTTTTTTTTTTATTTATTGTAGGGATGAGGTCTCGCCAAGTTGCCCAGGTGGGTCTCGAACCCACGGGCTCAGGCAGTCCACTCACCTCAGCCTCTCAAGGTGAGGGATTACAGGCTGAGCCACCGAGCCCGGCGATAACAAGCTTCTAAGCAGATAAAGTAACGAGTAGTTGTCAGTCTACGACTAGGTAAAATATTTAGGATATTCTTCTACTTTTATATAAAAGAAGTTGTTATAAACCAAACACAAGGTCAATTGATAATAGTATCATAATAAGGTTCTCATCGTTGTAAAAAAGTTCACTTAGAAAAACAAGGATGCTGATGCTTGCTGGGATGCAACGTCATTGTTAGTTGGACACATAATAAGTCAGAATGAGTGGAATACCCCCAACCTACCAAACATAGCTCAGCCTAGCCTACATTTAATATTGGCTACATTTTCTGGCTTTCAGGTATCCGTGTTGGGTTCCAGCTGTGGTTCAAAAGAAAGTATTTGTTATTTATTTTATGATTTAAAATTTTTTTTATTTTATTGCCTACAATAAAATGTGCTCAGAATACTTAAATGTGCTCAGAATACTTATATCAGCCTACAAGTGGGCAAAATCATGTAACAGACAGCTCTTTTTATGAAAAAGTGCTGAATATCTTAGATAATTGAATACTGTACTGAAAGTGAAAGACTGGGTACTCACAGCACAGTTTCCACTGAATGTGTATCACTTTCATACCATATTAAAGTTGAAAAATCGTAAGTTGAACCACTGTGAGTTGGGGATCACCTGTATAATTTTCAGAAGTTGAATATATATAAACTGTGCATGCCACCAGTATCTTCAGTTTATAGGTTGAAGTTCATGCATTAAAAAAAAATCAAGTTTGGCAGTTTGGGTGGTGCCATGTGGGGTCTTTCAGGGTTTTTGGGTTCTGTAGCTCATCCCGAGTTTGCACACGGTCCTTAGTTTAATCCTCCTGACAAATCCACAAGACAACCATTGTAATCTCTATTCTTTCATTTAGCCAATATTTATGGAGCACCCTTTCCAGGCCACAGAGAGTTCAAGACTTCAGGGTTAGAGCAGTGAACAACCACAGCAACACAAAGTCCTTGCCCTCCTGGAGCGTATACTCTAGTGGATGCCATTATACTTTGTCTTATTTTGTTTTCATCTAAACTTGTCCTGAGTTAAGTTATTAGAATGACTTTGAAAAATAAAAAAAAATTAAAAAATCATAAAGTAAATAACAAATACTTTCTTTTGAACCACAGCTGGAACCCAACACGGATACCTGAAAGCCAGAAAATATGAAAAAGCATACAAGTAGATAAACACATACTATACCTGGTGTTGATGATGCCATGATGGAAAATAAAATAGTCTAAGGTCATGATGAAAGGCTGAGAATTGCTAATTTTATGTGAGAGGGTTGGAGAGATATGAAATCCCTTCTCGAGAAGCCCAACTGAGGTTTGACACTCTGTGCTACTCAATCAGTGAACCGAACCTCAGATGTCTTTTTCAGAACAACAGGAAAACATATACCAAATTAATATTTCGGTGCTATTACCAGCATGCTTTTGTTCCAAACAAATTAATACTAGTCCTCAAATGTCAGGATACCACCCAAGGAATACCACCCTGGAAAAAGTCCTATTACATCACCTCTAAAACATATAGTCTCTCATTGTCAACATATGTACCCAAGTTGGCATGGCAAATTATTTTTCTAATTCTTTATCAGCAGGGTCTGGGGGAGGATCTGAAATTCTCCCTGGCAGGCCAGCACACGACTCAGAGGAATGACTGTACTGGGTAACTAACTGATAAATCTGTCAACTTTGACATGATACTTCTAAACTTCACAGACGGTCGTCCCTCTGTATCCGCCGGTGACTGGTTCAGGACCTCTGGAAGTTACCAAAATCCCATGATGCTCAAGTCCTGAAGTCAGCCCTGTGGAACCCATGGTACTCATTGTTTGCTTCTTTCATCTAAAGCACCCTCCCTTCAAGACGAATCAAGAGATACTGGTGACCTGAACTTTATACTTGTCCAAGGTTGATTTTTTTTTCTTTTTTTGGAATCAAGAACTTTTTTTTTAAATCTTAGAGAAACAAGATGTGACAACACCAGAAACAAGAACATTTCTCTGGCCAGCCTATGCTGACCAGTGGAGAGTTAATCACACACAGAAAAGTCAAAGTCAATCCGGTCGGCATCTGAATCTGTAGCTCTGCAGCCTGGAAAACAGACTGCAAATAAATAAAGTGCATGGAGACCCAGTCACCCAGCAAGGGCCCCGTAGGGGAGATGAGGAGGGAGGGAGGTGGGAAAGCAGCAGCGCAGTGAGCTACCTACTCCAGGCAGGAAGGGTGACAAAGCAGGGGCAGGAACATGTTGCTGAGGGCTTGGCCCTGCCCTTCCCCCGGCCAGTCCCTTTGGGCCAACACAGCCACAGCAGAAGCCACTGGGGACGCGCACTTCTGTGATGCTCTAGGTCCCTGCAGTGGGGGCATTCTGAGGGCAGAGGCCCCAGAGGTTCCAACACACATTTCTTCCTGTAGGAAAGTGGTTTCCTGGGCCCCAGGCAGAGACCCTTGCACCAGGAGGGCTTGGGTACCCACCATACTCACACAGGCTCTCACACATGAATACATTTGTGCACAAACATGCACACATGCACTCACACACGTATACTCTTGAGCAAATACACATTCTCAGGGGAGAGCCTTCCTCCTCCCTTGCTGGCTGGCCCAGGAAGAGGCTGGAGTAGGGGAATCCAGTCACCCAGTGGGTGACACCAGGGTTTGAAAGGACCGTGTCTGTGTATCAGACCCAAGAAGGGCCCTCTCTTCTCCAGTCGTGTGTGGCTCTTGTTCTGCAGAGGCTGCCCCCAGAGACCTGTGGATGGCCAGCAGGCTGACAGGCTCCCAGAAATAGCCCAGGGTGCACAGGGATGGGGCAGGTGAGAGGGGCCAGCCAGATCAAGGGTTCCCAGGAGATTTGGCACAGGGAAGCATGCATCAGGTCCTGGCTGTGGAGGCCCCAGAGGCCACGTGGCAGACACTGTCCAGCCTCGTTCAGGGTGAGGCGGGCAGAGCTTTTCATTTGGGACGCGGCTCCAGGGGGCAGTTGAGGAGGACACACCGTAGAAGGATGGGCCACTCTGTCTCTGGGGCTGGCCAGACTGCCGCACTTTTCCATTACAGAAACTGAGAACGTGGGCCCCAGGCGACTAATGCTGCAGGAGATGTGGGAAAGGCAATGGGGGGTGAGGCCCAGGGTCTCTCCTGGCTCCCCTCTGGCCCTCCCCTGGCCATTTTGGTTCGATAGTCAGCAGCATGCCTGAGGCCCCCAGGACTGGTCCAAGCCTGTACGGGTGGGTCTTCATCCCGTGTGATCCCAGGGAAGAAGGGCTAAACCCGGAAGGCCCTTCTTCTCGTCCTGGTCAGGCCCTTCACTCAGCTGCTGTCCGGGCAGCTCCAGGGCCAGTGGTGCTCCCGGGCAGGGATTTGACTCCACCCGGCTAGAGATAGGGCAGGTTACCACCTACAGAAGCCAAAGCCTGTCTGCTCAGAGTCTGATAAGTCAAGTGGCCGCAGCGAATTTTCTTCCTTAATGGGGAGGCAACAGGTTGGCCTGACCCAAGTAGTTTTCTCCAGCTCGACGGAAAGCGCCCGTTGAGCGAGTTTCTGCGCGATCCGGGGCGGCGGTCCCCTTGCCAAGGAGGTCTGGCGTCCAGGGCCCGGGCCGTCCCCAGTGACCCCGCTGTCCTTCATGCCGGCGTCCTGGTCGTGGGTAGGTGGGAGGGAAAAAGGGAGGAAGAGCGACCCCCAGCCGCCGCGCCTGACCCGGGCGCTCCCTCGACGCGCACCTGCAGGCGGACACTGCGCATCATCGAGGCCACGAAGTGGAAGGAGGGGAAGTTCATGCGCAGCCGCCAGGCCAGGTCGAGGAGGGCGAGCCGCGTGCGCGTGAGCCCCTTGCAGAAGGCGCCCTGCGAGCCGCGGGCCGCAGTGCAGCGCGACAACAACGGCACCGTCAGGTCCGACAGGGCAGCCGACGCCGCCAGGAGCCCAGGCCCGGCGCAGGCCCAGCGGACCGACCGAGGGAACCACAGAAGCGCGAGCCCCCTTTCTTTCGTATTAAAATTCATCTTACAGCCGGGCACGGTGGCTCATGCCTATAATCCCAGCACTTTGGGAGGCTGAGGAGAGAGGACTGCCTGAGCCCATGGGTTCGAGACCAGTCTGGGCAACTTGGCAAGCCCTCATCTCTATAATAAATCAAGAAAAAATAGCCAGGTGTGGTGGTGCACGCCTGTAGTTCCAGCTACTTGGAAGGCTGAGGCGGAAAGATTGCCTGAGCCCAGCAGTTTGAGGCTGTAGTGGCTGTGACCGTGCCACTGCACTCTAGCCTGGTTGACAGAGTGAGACTCCGACTCGAAAAAAAAATTCATTTTATTTGGTTATAGTCATTCCTTAAATCTCAGTGTCTAAAAACAAGCTATCCAGAATTACATTGAGGATAATATTTGTTTCAGGTATCCACATGTGGCCATTTAGTGTAATATTCATGTATTTACTTAATTTATTTCTTTCTTTATTTCAAATGGGATGTTGTGTTCCCAGTAGACCATCATATGGAAAATTAAGAATAAGACTTCTTTTAACACTGGAATAATTTGCTGTGATCCTAGGTGTGAAAAAGCCACTCAGCCTAGACTTCATCCCAGAGTATCAGACAATGCTTTTAAGCATAGAGAGTTGGCCCGAAAAGTCCATAAATAAACACACAAACAAGCTGGGCTCAGTGGCTCAGCCTGTAATCCTGCGCCTTTGGGAAGCTGAGGTGAGTGGATTGCCTGAGCCCGTGGGTTCGAGACCCGCCTGGGCAGGCCAGACCTCATCTCTACAATAAATCAAAAAATTAGCTGGGTGTGATAATGCGCGCCTGTAATTCTGGCTACTCGGGAGGCTGAGGCGGAAGGATCACTGGAGCCCAGCAGGTTGAGGCTGCAGTGGCTGAGAGCGGCCATGGCTCTCCAGTCTGGGCGACAGAGTGAGACTCAACTCAATAAATAAATAAATAAATAAACACACAAACATAGAGAGTCAGACCCAGGAAATGGTGAACATGTGGAAATACATGAGCTGGAAGAAAAGGGCAAGTCCTAAGCACATCAACTCCTGGAAAAACCCAACTTTCACCTTCACTGCCATTGCAAGTGATGTTTCGTCATCTCTAAAAGTCATCCTGGCATAAGTAATACGTAGAAATTAATTACACATTCCCCATCATTGCTAACTTGGATGTACAACAAATCATTAATATTTCCTAATTAATTTTCAAATATTAAAAATAAAAAAATTTTACAAGGTCTTTTAAACACCAGCTTATAATCTTTTTTTTTTTTTTTTTTTTTAATTAGGGTTTCACTCTGTCACCCAGAGTGGAGTACAGTGGTACTGCAGCCTTGACCTTTTAAGCTCATGTTTTTTGGGGGGGTGGGATTGGAGTCTCTGTAGCCCAGGCTGCAGTGCAGTGGCACACTCATGGCCACCCAGCATCAACCTGCTGGGCTCCGGCGATCCTTCCGCCAGCCTTCCAAGTAGCTGGAACTACAGGTGCACACTACCAGGCCTGGCTAATTTTTGATGTATTGAAGAGATGAGGTCTCACCAAGTTGCCCGGGCTGGTCTCAAACCCGCAGGCTCAGGCAATTCACTCACCTCGGCCTCCCAAAGTGCTGGAATTACATGCTGAGCCACTGAACCTGGTCAGGCTCTTTTTTTAAACTTTTTGTTAAGATGAGGTCTTGCCTATGTTGCCCTGGCTGGTCTCAAGCTCCCGGGCTCAAGCAATCCTCTCGCCTCGGTCTCCCAAAGTGCTGGGATTACAGGCACAAGCCACTGTGCCCAGCCAGTTTATACTTTTTTTCAAACTCAGTTTGCCTCCTACACTCCTAAGTGTTTCACGACCCATTATTCTAACAGTTTGGTGAAGGAAATTGCAATATCATCATGTGCTTTCCAATACACAGCAAGTTGAGAATAATGTAATTGTTATTTATTACTAACACTTGCGTGGTGTCAGATAAATTCTATAGGAAGGGGGGAAAGGTTTAACAGTTTATCTAGAAATTATTTTTAAATCTTTAAAACATATCACTTTAAAAATGTATTTTGCTAACGTGGATAATTACCAATGGATTCAGCTCAGTGGTCTTGGTCTAGTTTTTTTTTTTTTTTAATGTAAAAGCAGAATTTACTGTTAGTCTGTAATGTGAAAACCTCATCAACAAATCTGGATTTTTAAATAACTTGGTTATAATTCAGTTACCATCATCCATCTGCAGTGGTTTAATGAAATTACAGGCAAATTAGAGTAAAATAAATTTCTGCTAGGACTGGCTAACTACTGACAATGCAAATAAGCTGTCACTTTTTTTGTGATTTTCACTATTCAAATCATTTTACAAAAGTAGACAGATTTTGATCTTAAACTGGAAGTTTTGGTCAGGACCTTAAGGTATCAGATATCAAAGTAAGGTAGAAGGCAGAAAGGAATGAAGAAACTTGTGAAAATACATGGCCCACAAGAGGCCAGAAATCTCTGAAGGTCTTCATGCGTCGAGGGTACTAAACAGTCAGGGAAAGAGAAATGATGTTTAGAAAAGGAGGAGTTTCATTTATTTATTTATTTGTGTGTATGTAAGAAGAAGAAGAGAAAGAATGAGACAGCTACAACTGAGCTGTGTAAAGCCAACTGTGTATCCTCTGGAGCTGGAGGAGGGATGGAATCCCATTTGGAAAATCTAAGAGGTAAGAGAAGGGCTGACTTACTATTCTAGCAATAGCTCGAAGATAAGGAGGTTGGGTTGGGTAAACCTGCATTTCTAATCTTACTGGGTCAAAGTATTATATTGATGATTCCTGAACACTGTACAAGAGAGGGCTGGCATGATATGATATGATGCTTCTCTTGTACAGTAGAAGTTCCTAGAAGGGCCAGTAGGCCTTAGCAGAGAGAGAGGCTGAAGCCCTTGGGTTGCTAGAGACTGTGCAAATAATAAGCAACTGTCCCAAGGATAGCAGCCAACTTAAGACTGTACCAATTAAATAAATATACCAGTATTTTCCTGACTTTCTTCCTTATCCTCCCTCCCTACGTCCCAATCCTGGAAAGCCAGAAATAAAAATTATCAGAGGTGAAAAGTAGCAGTGAGAAAGAGGCTAATGACACCCTCTTCCCTATCTGCAAGCTTCATGCCTCTGCAAGTCCTCACTGTTAGGACGGTAGTTCTGAGTAAAATTAGCAACTTTGACAATTCCATGAGACTGGACTTTTATATAATTGAATCAAGACTGTCTTTGTGATTTAAAGTAACCACAGGACTTTCTATTTCCTAAGAATTATTAGAAGTTTCAAGAAAGCCTTGGTTTGTCTGGGTTTTATCCAAGGTAGGAAGACGTCTGTTAAATTATTTAAAAAACCAGTGAGTTACAAAATAGGATTGTCTTCTGATAAGATTTCATGAATTCTAACACATTAGTTACCAGTAAAGGGGAAAAAGTATCTTGATCATAGATATTATTATCACTTTTATAACAGCCGGGGGGTTATTCGGCTAAGGAACTTGCCCACGGTTATTAGGTATAGAAGCTAAGCTCAAATTTTCCCAGATCAGTACAATTTTACTCTACAATACTCACCAAATGTTGACTGATGAGGCCTGAGACGGGTCATTCTCATACTGAATTTTACTAAAAGCTATTTCGTCACAGACCTATCAAACTACAGACCTAGCTGTATTTTGATTTCCATGAGAATCTTGTTTGCCTCTGATTTCCATGAGACCCTTGCATCTTTACAAGAGTATCTCTCTTTACAGATTTAGCTTGGGTGGATTCCTTTTATTTCTGATCAAAAGACCCTTAGCCAAATATGGCTAGACACATAATGGATTTTTTCAAGTTAAAAAATTTCCAGATCACTAGAGTGCATGTCCAGTATTCATCGGGAAACTTCCCAGACAGGCATAGAGATCCAGTCAGAAGAAGGTGATATTGACATGTGTAAGGTATCAATGCGCAAGCAGGATATGTTTTGACTATTGGATGATTCCTAGTCCAGGCCATGTCTTGGTCATATTCATTTGACCATTTTTATCTTTGCTTAAGTTGTGCTTCACGCGTGGAATGTTCTCTTCTTCCCAACTGCCTAGAAAAATGCTTTTCATTCGTGAAAACATTGCTTTCCTCAAGTTCTTGTTTGACCTCAGTCACCCACCACGGTCTTTCCTTCATCTAATTTCTGTAGAAACTAATGCTTGACTGATACGTGCTGATCACTTAGGGTTTTTGAGTCTTGCTGCTCCAGGCAGACCATAAGCTTTTCAAGATCACTGCTTGGGCATACACGTTTTTGTATTCTGCTCAGTGCTAGGCATGTTGGTGCCTATTAAAGGTTCAAAAGAGAAGAAACATTTGTTCTTTTATCTTTAGGGCCCTGCTAATCTGTACCTAAATAAAATTTCAAAAGGCAAAGTCAATTTATTTTTATTTGACAAGATCGAAATAACATTATCAAAGCCAGTGCAATTCTGGTGCACGTTCGAAGGTCTTCCACTTTTCTGGCTTTCTCCATTGTCACTTAACCTGCTTAGATGAAGGGGCTGTTGGCTACTTCAGCTGTGCTGTGTGGTCAAGTAAAGCAACAGCTCTAACCACCCTTGTTGAATGATTCAAAATTGAAAAGGAGATCATATTTTAATAGTTAATACTGTTAAAAAATGCATATTGATTACAACTTAAAAAGCCAACTTTTTTTTTACAGGTAATAGAAATATTGCCATCTTTGTGGATAAAGAAATATCTTAAATCTTTAAACTTGTAGCATTTACTTTTCCTGCTTCAAGTGTATATTTAATTTCATTTATACTGGAAACAAAATTGACCTTGAGAAGTCAAACAGAAGGATCAGTCTTGTGTTATTAATCACTACAGATACTCGTGAGTGCTGAACAGGTACTCAGTATGCTTAGACTCATTGCAAGCATGGCCTAAGCCAGGACCTAATTCATTTTGGAGTAATTGTGATTATTTTGTGCTCTAGAGTTCTGATAGATGGATCTTCAGTTATATCTACAGAAATGCATTCTAATGTAAATATCTTTCTAGGATAATTTCTTCATCCATTCATTTACAAATTTCTTCAACCATTTATTCACCAAATATCTGTTAAGCACAATATAATATAACATAATATAAATGTATAATGCTGTTTGAGACACTAAGCTACAGTCCTTCACAAAAGACCTCCCTAAGATTACACTCTTTTTGCAGAAACAGAATGAAAAATATTAAATAAGTATAAAATATACTATTGGATAGTAAGCAGTGCTTTTAAAAAAGGGCAGCAAATCGGAATAAAGAGTGAAAAAGTTGGACAGAAAAGGCCTCTCTGAGGAGTGACATTTGGAGACAGCATGTCAAGTGAATGCCTGAATGAACGTTCCAGAAAGGAGAGACAGCAAATGCAAAACTCAGAGATAGGAACAACTATAAAAATGCCTAACATGCAAATATTGCTTACTAAGTGCCAAGCACTCTTCTCAGTAATCACTCAGAATAACTCATTTAATCCTTACAACAATCCTAAGAGGTAATTGTTAGTATTACCATCCCCATTTTATAAATGAGGATACTGAGGCATGAAGAAGTCATTTAATCTCTCAAGGTTAAATCCAGGGAGGAGGAAGAACCAGAGCTTGAGCCTAGGCTGTAGGTCTGGCTCCAGAGAGCCTTCTCTAACCACTGCGAGACACTGTTTCTCTGAATAAGGAGGCTGCTGGGGCTGGGTACTGAAAAATATCTCCTTACAAAATTTGTAGCAATACTTCTAGAGCCTCAGAGAGTATAACCATCAGTACATGAGGACATTAGCTTTTAAAAAAATTAAGGTTTATCACAAACATATGAAAAAATGCTTAACATCACTACTCACCAAGAAAATGCAAATTAAAACCATAATGAGATACCACTTACACTAGTCAGAATAGCCATTATTTACGTGGAAAACAGTTTGGTGATTCCTAAGAGATCTAAAAATTGACCTTCCATATGATCCCACAATCCCCCTACTGGAAATATACCTGGAGGAACTCAAATCACTCTGTGAAAAAGATACCTGCACATGCATGTTTATTGCGGCATTATTCACAATAGCAGAAACAAAGAACCAACAGTGCTGCCCATAAAAAGAGGACTGGATAAAAAAAGTATGGTACATATACACGATGGAATATTACACAGCTATACAGAGGGACAAAATTATGAAATTCACAGTAACTTGGATGGATTCAGTCTATAATACTGAGTGATCTATCAAAGAAACAAAGAACTGAGTATCACATGTTCTCACTCCTAAATGGACCTTGAACAAATATTGTAATACTGTATGAAAAGAATTGGCAGTAGTGGGAACCTGCCAGGGAAGGGAGGGGCAGACCTCATCAACAAGGGGACCTGCATAGTGAACATTTGTATATCTAACCCTAAATTGTACCCCACATCTCTAAAAGTAAAAATTAAAAAAAAAACTAAACCAGGAAAATAAAAATTTTAAAAAAAGATGCTGGTGCAGATGTGGAGAAAAGGGAATGCTTATACACCATTGGTGGGAGTATAAATTAGTACAACCTGAACAGAAAGTGGTATGGAGGTTTTTCAAACAACTAAAAACAGCTACCAATTGATCCAGCACTAGGTATCTACCCAAAGGAACAGAGGTCATCATATAAAAAAGACACCTGCACCTTCATGTTCATCATGGCACAATTCACATTTGCTAAGATGCAGGTCAACCTAAATGCCCATCAACTGATTGACGGATAATAAAAATGTGGTATATATACTATGGAATACTACTCAGCTATCAAAAAGAATGGAATAATGTGGTTTTTTTGCAGCAACTTGGATGGAATTGGAGAACGTATCTTACGTGAACTCACAGATGCTGGTTCAGATGTGGAACAGAAACAGAAGTATCAGGAAGAGAAAACCAAGCGCCACATGTTCTCACTTAATCATGGGAGTGAAACTAAAGATCTGCAAAGGCATAGAGAATGCTGTAATGGACACTGGAAACTCAAAAAAATTTTAAGTTTTATTAGCTTGAACTAATATAGTAGTTAATAGAACTATATCTGGAGTAAAGATTCCTCTAGAAGGTGAACACAAAGGGATTTGTGTCCAGAGAGTGGGCAGCTCTATTGTACTACAGCCCCAAACACACGATTTACTTCTTTGATGACATCTGAAATCATGAAGTAAGGATGGAACTTTGGTGTCTCCTCTCCTAAGAGTAATATCTGGCTTTTCCAGATGGTGAACAGGAAATTGCAGATACACACAGCACTGTGTATAAAGGAGCCGTAAAAAGCTCAAGCCGTTGCTGAGCAAAACATTACTAAAAATGCATGGGGTTACTAATGGCTGTAACTATAGCTTGTTTGTTCTCTTGGGAAGGAAGAAAATCCAGAAATCAAGTTTAAGGATCTCCATAAAGGGTCGCAGCAACACAGTGAACCCTTTCAGCACTCTGATGTGAAACTGTCATGGAGGCTGCCTTCTACGGGCTTCCATTTATGGGTCGACAAGCACAAGTTTGTTAGCACCCTGACATGCATAGTGTTACAACTATATAAAGGAAATGGGACAGAGACGGTTTGCTAGTGTGTTGGGAATTTGTTTTAAAAGACTGCTGCATTTTCTTTTTAAACATTTTTAAACTTTTAATTTTCAAGATGTAGGTATACAAGTGGTCATTGTACACGTAAAGTTTGGTCCTCATTTTGCCTGGTTTGAGATCAGGTACCCTTACTGATGTTGTGTCCTCAGCCCCCCAAGACTGCTGCATTTTCTAACACTGAAATTTTATTCAAATTAAATTATTTTGATTGCATATTTAAAGATAGCTCTTGGCCATGTGATTGGCTAAAACCCAGAACGTATCTTGCTGTAGCAATATAACATTTGTTTGAATGTCCAAGGCAGTAGGCATGTTTCCTCATGTCCCTGTGGAAAGCCCTGGCCCAACCAGGAATGATATAAAAGTTTACTTGGTGACTGTTAGAAAGATGTTCTTTTAAATCTATCAAATAGACTGTGATATTTATTTTGATATGGTGACTTCCAACTCTACATGACCTTTTTTTTTTTCTCTTTGAGTCAGGGTCCCAGTCTGTCACACAGGCTGGAGTGCAGTAGCATGATCATGGCTCACCACAGCTTCAACCTCCTGGGTTCAGGCAATCCTACCTCAGCTGGGACTTCAGGAGTTCACCACCATACCTGGCTAATTTTTAAATTTTTTTTGTAGAGACAGGGTCTCTTGCTATGTTGTTCAGGTTGGTCTCAAACTCCTAGGCTCAAGCAGTCCTCTCACTTCAGCCTCCCAAAGTGCTGGGATTACAAGCATGAGCCACCACACTCAGTCTTCCAACTCTATGACTTCTTGATTGTTTTTATTATTTAAAATAAAAAAGATTTTCTGTAGCAAAGCATAATCTTTCCATAATGCATTAACGACTCATTTAATTTCAGAGAGGTTCAGGTAGAACTTGGGGAGACCTCTTAAAAAAATTTTTTTTGTACAAATGGGGTCTCTCTATGTTGCACAGGCAGGTCTTGAACTACTGGTCTCAAGTGATCGTCCTGCCTCAGCCTCCTAAAGTGCTGAGATTACAGGCATGAGCCCCTGTGTCCTGCCAGTCTTGAGAGATCTTTAAACTGAATGAGTATGTCTTCCTGGGTCAGTGGTGTATGGATTAGTGTAATTACATCATAGTTTAGTAAATTAGTAAAATGTAGAGCCTTAGGCATAAAGCATCTGTAAAGCAGTTAAATAATTTCCATCTTTCTTCATCCTTAAAAATACTAAAAATTCTAAAGGAGAGTTAATTTTAGTCACATCGCCTACATTCTCCTCAAATTGAATATTTTCTTTACATATAAAGAGAAAGGAAAACAACATATTAAGCAGGTGTTCAAAGTCATGTGCTGAATTTGTTCTCAGAGTGTCACGAAAGTGACTAATCAGTTGAGTCTCATGACGGTATGAAGGTTGAGATTATATTAACCAATTGAAATCAATATCCTGCCTCTGAAAACTTTCAGGAAATGTTCCCCTTTCAAGTAGGTTCTAGTCTGGTTTCTGCCTAGACAGGTGTTTCCACATTGGGCGAGTCACTTAGCACAGCCCAGCCTCTGTCTCATGATCACTTAAATACTGAGGCTGCTAGAGAAGAAGAGGAGATTGGGGAGATGATGGACCTTAAATTTCTTTGCTGAACCCAAATTCTATCACTCAACTCTATTTTGACTTGGATTCAATATTGAGTCTATTCATAAAGGCGTGAGGACCATGTGCTTTTTATTCAGTGTAACTTACAATATTAGTAGACCTCATCTTTCATTATTTTTCTTAAAATAAACTCTTAGTTGATGATAGTAGACAATGAATTAGGTAATTTAAAAATTGCAGGTAACTGAAAATTATATTAGTATTGCATTGTCATTATCTTAAAAATTTTTTTTTTAAATTTTAAATATGTGGGGTACAATTCAGATTTAGGTATACAGATGTTCATTATGCAGGTACCCTTGTTGATGAGGTGTGCCCCCCTCCGACAGTTTCTCACTATTGCCAATACCTTTCTTATAGTATTATGAAAATTGTTCAAGGTTTCCTTATGAGTGAGTGAGTGAGTGAGTCATTATTTTTTTCTTGGATCAGTAGCACATCTAACTTCTACTCACTGAAAACACATTAGCTGGAAGGCTGGCAGCCCAGGGGTCTGCTATGTTTAGATGACAGCACTAGTATAAATATATTTGTTTGGTAGATACACAAAACAGATCCCATGCACAGATATTAACAACTGAGTGAATATACAAATTAATATCAACACACAATTACTCAGCAAATATTTTAGAATCTATTATTCTCCAGCACCTAAGATGCAAATTTGTACAATATATGATCCCTGTGACTGCACTGAACCCTTTAGTCATCTGACTGGCCACTACCTTTGAGCAGCGCAAGCCCGCCAAAGGCCAGGCATAGGAGAAGGAATGCGATTTTATTTTATTTTTGAGTCGGGGTCTCTGTTGCCCAGGCTGGAGTGCAGTGACACAATCATGGTTCACCGCAGCCTTGACTTCTTGGGCTCGGGCGATCCTTCTGCCTCAGCCTCCCAAGTTCCTGGGACTATAGACTTGTGCCACTGTGCCTGGCTTCTTTTTTTATTTTTATTTTTGTAGAAAAGAGGTGTCACTGTGTTGCCTAGGCTGGTCTTGAACTCCTGACCTCAAGCCATCCTCCCACCTCAGCCTCCCCAAATGCTACGATTATAGGCGTGAACCACCACAGTCAGCCAGGAATGCTATTTTAAAAGATTCCAGAGAAGCCTCAAAATTCATTCCACCAACTATTAACTTTCAGTTAAGGAAACATTCTTTAATATAAATGTTTCATTCTTCTGCTCAAACTTGAGTATGGATGCAAAAAGAAAAATAGTTGCTTTTTTCTGAATTAGAACCATATATGTATAAGCATTTATTTTTCTTTTACTATTGCAATAATTTTATATCTTTTATCCCCCTCAAAAGGCTTTATTTTGCACAAAGCACTACAGACATATTTATTATTTTTTAAATTGCATTTTCTATCCATTACTCATCTTCATAGAATTCTTCTGGCTCTTTTCCAGTTGCTTTCAGTCTCTTTTTTTGAGTCTGGATCTCACTCGGTTGCTCAGGCTGGAGTGCAGTGGCACAATTGTGGCTCACCACAGGCTCAACCTCCAAGGCGCAGGTGATGCTTCTGCCTCAGCCTCAACCTCCAAGGCGCAGGTGATCCTTTTGCCTCAGCCTCCCAAACAGCTGGGACTACAGGAGTATGCGACCATGTCCAGTTAATTTTTTTTTTTTTTTTTTGTAAAGATGAGGTCTCACTATGTTGTCCAGGCTGGTCTTGAACTCCTGGACTCAAGCAATCCTTCCACCTTGGCCTCCCAAGATACTAGGATTGCAAGTATGAGTCATTGCACCCAGCCTGTTTTCAGTCTTTTTTTCCTTAGTGGAGGAGTCCCACCTGCTATACAAAGATCTAACTGAAGACTAGTGAAGCAGCAACATTAAATCAGCACTCCCATATTCTACATACAGCTTTTATTCATCCTTGTATTTCCTTGTTTTTAAAACGTTGACACCTACTGATTCACAAGCAACCCACTGCAGTCTTTCCATCTTTTCATGTGTATTCGTGCCCAATGACCTTTTCTTCATCTTACGTCTGTGTATGTTGTTTTGATCTTCCAGGTCTGTAATTCTACATGTGCCTGTACTAACATCATCCTGTGATGTTTCAGCACTTTCCCAAGGTACTTATCTGAAGTGGACATCTACTGTTTGTCTGTTGGTATGTATGCCCATCCATCTTGCCTTTCTCACCTTCTGGAATAACATCCCCACTTCTTGTGGAGAACAGGTTAGAACCAGAACCAAATACAACTCAGGTCAGACTGGCCGAGGCAAACACGTGACCCAACGTGGACAATCAGAGCCTTGGCTCAGAGATGAGTACATGACTCAAACAATCTTCCCTGTTTTCATGGTGGGAAAGCAATTCCGTTTTCCATTAGGAAACCAGATAGACCATGTCAGCCCACAGCCGCCAGTGGCTTTCTTTTCTGCGTCATGGAGAAGGACAGCACCTGACGACATCTTTTGTATCTGCCTGAATCTTACCCTGCTCCGAAGGTTTTTACTTACATGAGCTATACATTTTCTTATGCTAGCTTGAGTTGGATTTTTGTCAATTGCATTTTAAGTACTCCAAGAAGATGCTTCTCATAGTTCCTTCATCCTGGGGAATAGCATACATATTGGCAACGTCAGGCTCAATATTTGATATGGTTGAAGAGCAAGTATATATTCAGCATGTCTATGGGTAGCAAGACAGCATGAGAAAAGGACATCATCAGCTCATGAGAATTGGCACAGGGAGTGGGAAGGATGGTATCACACCCCAATTTAAATTATATGGGCTGAAAGGGATGGTAGCAGTAGGAAAACCCGAGGTGCCATTTTTAACCGACAGCACAAAGGTATTCCTTCTTTGACTTCAAGCAGAAAGCCCTGTACATGGAGGTACCTGTGACATCTCAATTCCCTACAGCTCTTCTTTCATCTGCACCAAAGTTAGTTCTGAGGGCTCTGGAGAGAATCAGGTTCCCTGTGTGTATATATCTAAAATGCTCACTGTCACTGAAATAGAAGCGAATTTATGAGATAAATCCCCAAGGGGCTAGTTAATTCCTTCCAGGCACTCTGCCTGCACAGTTGCCCAAGCCAGAAATCTGAGAATCTTCCACAACTTTCTTTTTCTCCCTCTAAATCAAATCAATCTCCCAGGTCTGACAACTCTACTTTTCAAGATTACTTTTTGAATCCATTCACTTTTCTTCATTGACATTGCCCCTGTCTATTGTCAGATGCCTGTCACCTCTCACCTGGCTTAAGGCAATAAGCTCTCAATTCCACTGTGTGCATTGGCCTTGGCCCCTATAATCCAACCCTCACCCAACAGTGGGGGGAGGGGCTTGACAAATGCAATAGGATGAGATCATTCTCTTTTTTAACCCTTCACTGCCTTAGCATCACCATCAGAGTCAAGTCCAAAAGCCGATCTGGCTCTTGCTTATTTGAGTCTGATCTAGCAATCTGGTTTTCTTATAATCCCTCCAATAAAATACAGGATTCCTGCATTCAATAGCATCTTCCTTCTACCCAGAACATTATATTTCTTTTCTTTTCTTTTTTTTGAGTTGGAGTCTTACTCTGTCACCCAGGTTGGCACTCCAGCGTCAAACTGCTGGGCTACCACACCTGGCTAATTTTTGATTTATTGTAGAGACGAGGTCTTGCCAAGTTTCCCGGGCTGGTCTCGAACCCATGGGTACAGGCAATTTACTCGCTCCGGCCTTCCAAAGTGCAGGGATTACAGGCTGAGTCACCGAGCCTGGCCTTAGAACACTGTATTTCTTACTCTTTCCCCGGCCATTCCTACACTACATTGGCTGAAATGCTTGGGACCAGAAACTTTCTCAATTTTGATTTTTTTTGGATTTTGGAATGTTTGAAATATTTGCATATACATAGTGAGATATCTTGGGGATGGAACCCAAGTCTAAACACAAAATTCATTGTTTTATATCCACACTTTATACACACAGCCTGAAGGTAATTTTATGAAATTACCTCATTGTGACCCGTCAATGAGGTCAGGTGCAAAATTTTCTACTTGTGACGCTGTCTTAGCACTCAAGAAGTTTTGGATTTTGAAACATTTCAGAGTTGAGATTTTCAGATTAGGGACGACCAAGCTGTACAGGGTTAGGCCTTCTTTTCAAATGCTACTTCCTCAGGGATACTTTCTTTGACATCACAAACTAGAACAAGTCTCCCGATATTTAGTTTCATACATCTTCTTTTTATTTAATTTATTTTAGAGTTGTGGGGTACAAGTGAGGATTTGCTGCATAAGTCGGCTGCATGCAGGCGAAGTTTGGGCTGCTGGCTGGCCCTCACTTCCTCATAAATCTTTTCTATTTTCTCTGGTGCAGTTTATCCAAATTGCAATTAATAATTTTAAGGTTTATCTATTTAATGCCTGCCACTGTATTCCAGCTTGGGTGACAGAGTGAGATTCTAACTCCAAAAAACCCCCTAAAACAAAAACAAAAAACTGGAGTTCTCCATGTGTGACTTAAAAAAAAAAAGATTGGAGGTCTCTATGCTTGGGGATCGTCAGCTGTGAGGCAAAACCACTGCATACAGGAGTCCATGCTGGATCGTGGGGGCAAGGAAACTGAGGGAACAGGGGCTAGGCTGTTTGCTGTGCGGCACAATTCTCTTATCTTTCAGCACGCATGAAACCAGCTTGTTAGCTAGCCAGAAGGGTAAAATGCCAGACCCATTAGAGTTCCCAAAGACAAAGGGGTCATCTGGGTTTTATAACCCTTAACATTTAACAACAATTTATTGTTTACTTGTTTGCATCTGATTTCCTACCAGAAACTCTTACGCCAGGGATTCTTAATCTGAGGTACAAGGACAGGCTTCACATCCTGTGAAACTCCATGGAAGCACTCTTTTTTTTTTTTTTAAAATTTTATTCCAAAGATTAAAAAAAAAAACAATATTCCTCTCAAGACATGTATCCTAGTGCTCAGAGCAGTAGAAGGTAGAGGAGTGCACTTATATCACTAGAGAGTAGAAAGGAAATAAAATTGTATTTCCACAAATATCAGTCTTCACTCTGCATTTTGCATAGGGGAAGAATTTATTATTATTATTATTATTTTTTATTAATTTATATCTGAAGTGTTCAACTTTAAAAAGAATAGGTCTAAAACTCTGTCTTGAATACATATCACCTCTCTCCCTGATGCCAACAAACACATGCACTGTCAAACAAGCCATTCATGAGCTTTCATCACACATTCTTTCTAGAAGGAAGCACTCTTTTAACATAATTCTCGAAATGAGCAAGTTGCTTCTATCAGACTTTCCAAGGAGCCAGAAAAAAGAATATTAAGCCCCACCTACGGGTACACGTCCTACCTCCTTATGTATTTGGTGTATATTAGACTATGTTTAAACATAGTGATTTCTTAAGTCTATTTTTAATGTCAGATAACTGCAATGCTTGATCGAAACTCCTAATCTGTCAGCCTGTTTACTTCGTGTTTTTGTCCTTCACTCCTTGAGATAATGCTCGAGGTGGAAATAAGTGAATCTTGGTTAACACATGGATATAGTGCCTACTAGGAGTCAGGCATATTTCTAAGAGTTTTACATGTATTGACTCCTTTATTACTTAAATATCCATATGAGGTAGAAATTATTATAGTTATTATTATTATTATTTTGGGGTCTGAGTCTGACTCTGTTGCCCAGTCTGGAGTGCAGTGGCACACTCACAGCTATTGCAGCCTCAACTTTGCTGGGCTCAGGCGAACCTTCTGCCTCAACCATCCAAGCAGTTGGAACTACAGGCACGTGTCACCATGCTTGGCTGATTTTTTGATTTTTGTGTAGAAATGAGGTCTCACCAAGTTGCTCAGACTGGGCCCAGGCAAACCTCTCGCCTCAGCCTCCCAAAGTGCTGGGATTACAGGCGTGAGCCCCTGTGCCCAGCTATTATTGTTGTTGTTGTTGTTGTTATTATTATTACTACTATTATTACTGGATGTTTCAGATGAAAAGCAGAGAGGTTAAATGACTTGTCTAATGTCACATTGCTAGTAGATGTGATTTAAAACTAGGTGGACAGCCATGATACTGACGACCAAGTAAGGCAGGCTTCTCAATATGACTAAAAATTCAAGATATTTTTGGATTCCATTCGTGGTTACATGTTGGTCGAGGTGTGCTACTTGATTTGATCTAACTAACTTGGGCTAGTAAAGAACACAAATATAAAATAATAATAGCTCACCAATCACGCGGGTAACGTGGTTAATTGATGAAGGATAGGGCTCAGTTCTATTTCTACAGAACCATTGAGAAAGTCCCTGCATTGCAAGTGATAGGGGAAAGCTTTGAACACAAGGATGTCAAACAAAACACCCATGACACTGTTTTGTCTACTTCTTCCCCGGACTTGTGCTTGTAAAACTGGCAAGAGGCCCCAAAGCAAAAGGAGTCTGTGTTTAAGATCTATGTGACTGGAGACAGAAGAAAACACCCAAGGAAAGCCAGATGCAGAGTGGAGAGGAAGGACCCAGGGAAACAGGAATTCCAGGCACACCTTTCCATGGAGGTACCATGAAGGCACTGTGTTCCCCACATTTCTTGTGATGGGCCATCAGGCCAAGCTCTCAGGATCTTTATTTAAATGGGAGGATGACTTTGGGAGAATGAAATACCTCATTATAAAAGTTCTAAAAAACATCCTTTTTAAAAATGAAATAGATGAATTGATGTTAATAATCTACCATGATATTTTATCCTTTTGAATCTCTTTTTAAATGTTCACAAAACCTCATTCTGTCTACCTACAGAGGCAGAGTTTTTCCTGAGTTTTGTGTTATGCAGATTTTAACCTGCTTAAAAGTTTATGAACCAGACCTGATTAGATTGAAGTGTAATGTGTTTGTACTTAGACTGACCTTGACTGGTCAGCCTTGGTTTGACTTTCACAAACCTCGGCAGAGTGCTTGGGTAACCTCCTGGGCTACCTATCCTTGGTCTTCCAGCTGCATTTTGGAAGAGTCAGAGGACAGAAAACAATCGCTGTTCCCACATTACTAAAAGCACTCTAATTAATGTTAAGCACAAAGTCTAAAATTTTTAAATATAATATCTACTATTATAAAATCAAGTTACCACAAAACTGCAGTTGATTAGGAATTTTTGTATGTTAAACTTTATTCTCCTTACATAAAGGAACTGAAATATTAGGTGTCTTGAAATAAGAGAGAAATAAGTTTTAAATGAACAATGTCCCTGAATATGGCAGCATCAGGGATATTAAAAGTATCACTAATATTTAAATATTAGGTTTTTTTTTCCTTTTTTTTGAGTTGGAGTCTCACACTTGTCGCCCAGGCTAGAGGGCAGTGGCACACTCACGGCCACTGCAGCCTTGACCTGCTGGGCTCAGGCGATCCTTCTGCCTCACCCATCAAAGTAGCTGGAACTACAAACACACACCACCATGCCTGGCTAGTTTTTGTGGTTTATTGTAGAGACAAGGTCTCACCAAGTTGCCCAGGCTGGTCTCAAACTCCTGGGCTCAGGCAATCCTCTTGCCTTGGCCTCCCAAAGTGTTGGGATTACAGGCTGAGCCGCCGCACCTGGCCTGAATATTAGTTTAAAGTAAAAATGAGGAGGATGGACAAGTCAGTAACGTTGACAGTACTGATGTGTGAGAATCCCTCTCTGTTCCAAACAAATAAATTGCTTTAAAAAAAAGAATAATAAAATTTTAAATTTATAGTGTAACTCAAAATTTGGAACTGTAAATCCTCATGTGCTAAAAATAAAGCCACAACAAAGCATCACATTGGTCAATGGGAATGAGGTCCCGTGGCCCACAGAACAATGAGAACCAGGGAGGGCAGGGTTTAATGCCTGTGTGGAGGTGTAAGGGCTCTGCCTGCAGTGTACTGGGACTGAATTATATGCAGAAATCTAGGAGCCAAATGTGGCTGCTAAAATCACGAAAAGGGAACCAGAAAATTCTTTGCTCACTATTCTATGGAAGTGGCAAACAGTTAGTCAGAAATTTGAACTCCAAACCTTGTACATGTGGCATCCAAATTCACTATTCATATAGATCAGGAACATCAAGCTGGGAAATTAAGACAAAACTGGTCTGGAACCTGTAAATTATGTAGGGCCACATCAAAGGGCACAATAAATTCCTACAGAAAATCCTTCTCTAGTAGAGCTTATAATAAAAAAATTATCATCACACAAGAAAATTAAAAGTTCTTGTATCATCCAAGAAGAAGCTAGCTGGGCTCATGCCTGAAATCCCAGCACTTTGGGAGGCTGAGGTGAGAGAATTGCTTAAGGCCAGGAATTCGACACTAGCCTGGGCAACATAGTGAGATCACGTTTCTAAAAAAAAAAAAACAACCAAAAATTGAAAACAAAAACCCAAAAATAGCCAGGTGTGGTGGCATGTGCCTATAGTCTCAGCTACTTAGGAGGCTAAGGTGGGAGATTGTTTGAGCTTAGAAGGTTGAGGATGCAGTGAGTCATGATCATGCCACTGCACTTCAGCCTGGGTAACAGGGCAAGACTGTGTTGCCAAAAAAAAAAAAAAATTTTTTTTTTTTTTTTTTTTGAGTTGGAGTCTCACCCTGTTGTCCAGACTGGAGTGCAGTGGCCGCTTCCAGCCACCACAGCCTTGCCTGCTGGGCTCTGGCGATCCTTCCGCCTCAGCCTTCCAGGTAGCCGGAACTACAGGCACGCGCTACCATGCCCGAATGATTTTTTTTTTTTTTTTGAGTTGGAGTCTCATTCTGTCGCCCAGACTGGAGTGCAGTGGCTGCTTCCGGCCACCGCAGCTCGACCTGCTGGGCTCCGGCGATCCTTCCACCTCGGCCTTCCGAGTAGCCGGAATTACAGGCATGCGCTACCACGCCCGGCTGATTTTTTGATTTATTGTAGAGATGAGGTCTCGCTGCCCAGGCGGGTCTCGAACCCGCGGGCTCAGGCAATCCACTCACCTCAGCCTCCCAAAGGCGTGGGATTACAGGCTGAGCCACCGACCCGGGCAAAAAAAAATTTTTTTTAAGAAGTTAAAGATATCATTAACTTAAAATTTTTTCCTAAGTGTATATATTTTAAAAACCATACAAACCAGTAAACAAAAAAGTGGAGTACTTAATCACACCAAAGGAAAGAAAGCAAAAAGGAAGTGAACAAAAAGCTTAATGCATAGAAAATACAAAATGAGTTAGCAGAAATACTCAAAGTTTATTAGCAATCACAGTAAATGTAAATGTATTAAACTCAATAGCTAACAGGGATTTGATTTAAACAAATCCAGATCTATGCCATATGAGATTTACCTAAAATAATGACACATAAGGTTTAAAGTAAATGCCACAACAGGGGTAGTAATACTGATATGAATTCAAATAAAAAGTAAGGCTTTTAAACTTTCATAGAGATTTAAAAAAATGGGTCAAAGAACAATTTCCTTTGAAAGATACAACAATATGGGATCTATATGCACCTACGAAGACAGCCTCAAAATATAAAATAGGAACACTGATATAAGGTAAAAGCACTGATATAAGGATTAAAAATCCATAATCATAATGAGAGATTTTGCTTCTTTCAGACACTGATAGATCAAGTTGCCAAAAACAGAAACTTAGTAAGGGCAGCAAAATAATACGCTATATAATTAAGAAACTCAGTCAAGAACACTTAATTGTAATTAACAGAACAAAGAAGACAGGACATAGTGATTAATTATTCGACCACCGAAAGTAGGAAGACAACAAACAGTAAGCACGCAAGCCAACATTGGCGAAATAAAAACCCACAGAAGCAGCAGAGATAGATGATTGCAACTGCACCTCTACAGTCCCACTGCTGCCACCTCAATCCAAGTGACTCACCTTTTGCTTCTATCATTGCAGTAGCCTTGTAACTCCTCTACTTTGCTTCCATTTATATTTGAGACTATAAATCAGATGATGTCGTTTCCCCCACAGCCCTCTCAGGGTAAGTGCAGAGTTATGACACTCAACCACGTCTCTATAACTTCTGTCCTCTTCCTCTCACTCACTTTTCTTGGTCACATTGGTCTCTCTGCAATCCCTAGACATTCCCAGCATGCCCCTGCCTCAGTTCCTTTGCGCTGGCTGTTCCTGCCGCCAGGAATATTACTTCGCAGATACCTACAGAGGTGGGTACCTTTCCTGCCTCCTTTAAATCTTTTCTCAATGCTCATCTTTTTCATAACACTCCTGTAAATCTTCTTTACAACTGCAACCCACATGCACCTTCCACCCCACAGCAGTTCTGATCCTTTTCACCTTGTTCCCTTTTCCCCACAGTGTTTATTACCTTATTACTATCCCATGTAGTGGCACGATCACGGTTCACCACAGCCGCAGCCTCCTGGGCTCAGATGATCCTTCCACCTCAGCCTCCAGAGTAGCTGGGACTACAGGTGTGCATCACCACGACTGGCTAATTTTTTTATTTTTATTTTTGTAGAGACAAGATGTCGCTCAGGCTGGTCTTGGATTCCTGGACTCAAGCAATCCTCCTGCCTCAGCCTTCCAAAGTGCTGAGATTACAGGTGTGAGCCACCATACCCAGCCTAGAATCTGTTTATTCTTTATTTTTTCAACCCTGATCAGTTAGAACAGAGTCTTGCATATAGCAGTTACTCAATAAAATTTATTGGTTGCATGAACGAAATATAACAGTTTAAAGAGTGACTTTGAAAGGGTACTAACAATCTTTGGCATTATTGATGATTGAAGAAAAAAGAAGGCACAAAAACAAAGATCAAAAACAAAGACCAAATATAACCTTAGAAATAAGAAAATAATATGAGTCATCCTGTGTTAAAAATTTGAATAATTAGATAAAATACACTATTTTCTAGAAAGAAATCCCAAAAGTGACTCAATAAAAATAGAAAATGTGGCTAGACAAAAAACTATTAAAGATATCAGAGTCAAAATTTGTATTATACCTCCAAGGTCAATGGTTTTATAGGCAAAAGTTAAATCTTTATGCAGTAGATATCCCAATCTTACACAAATTGTACCAGTTCTCATCATCTCATGTTTTTGATACTACCATAAATTAGATACCAAAAGACCAAAAACATTGAAAAAGAATCAATACAAACCAGTCTTGCTTACAAATATATATGCAAAAAAATCTAAGTTAAATATTAATAACTTGAATCCAAGAGTAAACCAAAATAAAGAGTTTACTGAAAGATTTCAGAGATGATTTAACATTTGGATACTTGTCAATATAATTTCATTACTGACAGATTAAAGGAGAAATATTATATAGTAACTAAAAGAGTATGGTGTTGATGCAGAGATAAACAAATGGAACAGAAGAGAGCCTACCCTATATGTGAATGTCAATTTTAGTATATGACAAATAAAAGGGGAAAAGAAGATATTACTCAATAAATGCTATTGGGGCAATTGGTTATTATTATTTAAAAAGCAGATTCCTTCTTGACACCATTCATAATATACATTCCAGAGGAATAAAATATCTTGATGCAAAAAGTAAAATTTTAAATATTTTTAGAAGATAATATGAGTATGATATTGAAATACTGTAGATAATTTCTTAATCAAGTGTTAAAGGGAAATATTGGTTAATATCACTACATCAAACTTGAATATTTCATTTGATACACAGAATTTAAAAGACAAAAAAGACTAGAAGCAGATATTTGCAACATATTTGATCGACAAATGATTATATCCATGCAAAAAGTTATATAAAACTCCTAAAAATCAATAAAAAAAATACACAATCTATGAGAAAAATGGGCAACTATTTGAAAAGGCAAATTATCATGTGTCGGTAGCACTTGGGGATATGCTTCAACATGGTTGGTGGGGTGTAAATTGCAGCAACAATTTTTGACAGTAATCTGTCAATGTCTACTAATATTTAAGCTATGTCTATATGCAGTCCAGTGATGTCATTTCTAGCTATGTGTTCCAGAGAAACTTTTGCACACATGTATCAAAAATGTGTTCATTGAACTACTGTTTATAAAAATGAAACATTCAGGGAAATCTATGTCTACCTATCGATAGCAAATAAACTGGAAAAATAAATTGTATCATATTGAAAGTTTGACATAAAGGAATATAGTTTAAGTAAGGGAACTAAAGGTATGTATATCATTTGGAATAACCTCTAAAATATTATATTAATTAAGAGAGGCACATAAATTATTACTCTATGTAGTCTGTGAAAAATTTAAAAACACAAATGAAAAGGATATACACCAATTTTCTCCATATGAAGGAATAAAATGGGGAGTTAAAATGTACCTATGGCATATATTTATTAAAAACTAAAGAAAAAAATGGACTGTTTTAAGCTGGACTTTGGCTCAATCATGAAGGTGATACAGTAAGCCAGCTCAGAACAGGTTATGTTTAAAGAGGCTGGCCCTTGATGGTAGAGCTGTCGTAACTGGAGCCGGGCGAGGCATCACGGCATGACTAGGAGAGATCTGGTGTGTTGGATAAGTCTGGTCCTGTACAAATGGGCGTCGTTACTGGGAAAATAAGCTTAAGGGCAGGGTGAGGGCTGAGACAGAAGAAAAGGGCAAAATGAAAGGCTACCAAGACCTACTTGAAGGATATCAGAGCCAGCCAATCAAGAAGGAGTTGTGAAGCAGGTCTTGGGAAATGTAATTTTCTTGCACAAACCAGGACTGTCACCCAGGACACCCTTGGCTCCATAGAGTTGGCACTCTATCTGGGTTCTTGGGGACAGCTGGATACAGAGAGACGAGGGACATTTGGAACTGGCTCAGAGTTTCAGGGATCTGAGTTGGAATCCTTCCCTAAACCATGACCCAGACGGCCTCAAAGGAGATTCAGAAGCAGTATGCACAGCTTTGTTCTTTATGCATAAATCCATCCTCTCTACTTCTTTTACCAGAAGCAAAAGCAGAGTAAAGTTGAAATGCAGCCATTCATTGGTTTAAAGAATTTTTAAAAAGCAAGTGGGTCACTTGTGTCTTCCAGCATACAAAGCCTGCTATTTAAGAAACCCTGACAGAGAAAACAAACTCCGTTAGCAGCAAAAAAAGTCTGCTGGCTTGGTACAGCTTAGAAGCCGGCAGCTTCTTTGGAAAGTTCCTTGTGAGCTTCCCTATTGATACCACTAACGATACTGTCAATAAATTAGACTTACTATTGTACCACACAGGAAAAAGCAATGCTCTTTGTTTATCTTTGGCTGCTGTTTACCTCTAGCTCTGCTGTGGGAAAGAGCACTCAAACAATGCCGAGTGTTTCCTTCATGAGATCCAGATTAGATAGTCTGGACCAATGTATAAAGCATCGTAGACTACATCTGGAGACCAGTACCCTGAGTGGCAGAGCCAAGTCAGACCCTTCAGCGTCCCCACCCCTGCGAGCAAAACTGTCAACTCATTGCAGTTTGTCCTCAGCACAGAGCAGAGCCACATCTTCAATGACCTTCCTCTTTCCACTGAGTGCCTATCCTGGCCAGCCTCACAGTCTTCTGGACCCTCCTTCTCCTGCTGTTTCCACACATTTCCACCAATGTTCTGGGCTGGCCCTGCCATGCTCCCAAATGATGAAGCGCTCCCTCCACCGTGTGCCAACCACTCAGCACTGCAGCTTAACAGAATCACCCAAGGGAGCTTTGTCAAGAATGTGAGAGTCAACCTACAAGTTTTTAACCTGGGTTCTACGATGAGGATTAGGGAATGCCATCGAGTTCCCGTGTGCACATTTCTCAAGAGAAAGAGTTCTGAACTTTTATGAGATTATGAAAGGGGTTAATAACCATTATTTAGTCCATTGATTGTTTTACAGATTGGAAAATGGAGGACTGAGAGATTGTTTCCTTTGCTCTAGTTAGACAACTAATTACTGGTGGGGCAAGAGCTCGTTTCTGGTCCTGTTGGAGTTCTGGTTCTATCCCTACTGCAGCCTCAAGAGCTGAGGTTAGCCTGTCTTTACAAAAACATGAATTCGTAGCTATGTCTTGCATATTTCCATGTCACCATCTTTTGTCACCTGCCAGATCTTTT
This sequence comes from Cephalopachus bancanus, assembly GCA_027257055.1. Taxonomy (NCBI): domain Eukaryota; kingdom Metazoa; phylum Chordata; class Mammalia; order Primates; family Tarsiidae; genus Cephalopachus; species Cephalopachus bancanus. Next base: position 3,024,786 of record JAPVLO010000164.1, on the reverse strand, counting down.
TGACACCCCTCCAAAATCCACTCACGGCACACACGGCTATGAATTCAGGAGTGCTCACACTCAAGGTGCTACTAAGCCTCCTCAAGAACTTCAGCAAAGAACATTTTCCCTCCATCACCGATCCAAGGAGGTATCCATCTCAAGTCATAGCCAGTTGATAGTGTGTATCTATTTCCTTCTAGTCCTCACTATCAGGAACAGAGGTTTGAGTCTTGAAATTTTCCATTTTTCAGGGTCTGCGTTGGAATGTAGAAAAAGGGAATTGTACCAAGAAAGAAAACAATATATTATTTCATAATTAAATGGCAGGACTTTAAAACAGAGATTTAATTAATATTTGCAAAGCAGCAAAGCAGTCAAATGAACTTTGACTGGTTTATTTTTTTCAAGGCATTATTCTGGGCCCTGCTCGAAGGAAATATTTCACATTTTATTTGCTGGCATCATACTATTCAGCTTTAAAGTATTTGCAAATATTTAATCTTGTTTGTCAGGCACAGAAGATTCATAAAGGCTAGCAATGACCCTGGAGCAAGTTCAAAGCCCAGCTAGGCCACTGTGAGCTGTGTGACTTTGTACAAATTTTATGTAACTACTTTGTAACTCAATGTTCTAATTTCTAAAATGGGGATAGTGATAATAACAGTACTATCGACTTCACAATAGCACTTAGTGGTAAGCCCTTAATTGTTACTGTTATTGTTATTAGGTGGCATTTTCGTGATTATCTCATCAATACACTGTGCCTGACTCTTCAAGCTTGTCACTTGTGACTTGTTGAGAACTGGGGTTTTCACATGTCCACACGAATCCGCCAGGTCCCATGTGCTGTGCTTTATTTTTTTTTTGAGTTGGAGTCTTACTCTGTCACCCAGGCTGGAGTGCAGGGGCACACTCGCAGCCACCTCAGGGTTGATCCTCTGGGCTCCGGCAATCCTTCCGCCTCAGCCTTCCAAGTAGCTGGAACTACAAGCGCGTGCTACCACGCTCAGCTAATTTTTTGATCTATTGTAGAGATGAGGTCTCGCCAAATTGCCCAGGCTGATCTTGAACCCATGGGCTCAGGCTATCCCCTCACTTTTGCCTCCCAAAGTGCTAGGATTACAGGCTTGAGCCACTGTGCCCGGCCTGTTCCTTATTCTTAATAGCATGTCCAGAGTTTCTGGACTGATCACAGAAGAACAATAATAAAACAGCTTTGTTTCAACTCCCTGTTCGGGTTACCAGTGCAGGTAACTAGAGTAAATGCAATGGAAGTGAAAATGGCTGGGTGTGTGGCTTCTTTCCATTGTCACTGAGTGGTGATGCCCCTGGTTCCCAGGCTGCCATTCGGAACATGCACCAGAAGGGTCCAGAGGGAGAACACTACTGGCTTTGTCTTTCCTATGTGGCAGGCTATGGGGAGCTCAGATGAAGCAGACCCTCTTATCCAACAGCATGTTCTTCTTTCATGGCTCTCACAACATCCACAGTAAAAATCCTGTATATTGAAAAGTAGTAATATTGAATAGGATTGGTAACTCACGCCTATAATTCCAGCACTTTGGGAGGCTGAGGTAGAGGATCGCTAGGGTCCAAAAGTTCCAGATCAGCCTGAGCAACATAACGAGATCCTCTCTCTACACAAAATTTAAAAAACAAAAATAAAAAAGTTCGTTGGGAGGGGTGGCATGAGCCTGTAGAGCCAGCTACTTGGGAGGCTGAGACAGGAGGATTGCTTGAGCCCAGCAGGAGTTTGAGGCTCCAGTGAGCTGTGATTGCACCACCACTCTCCAGCTTGGGTGACAGAGTGAGACTCTGTCTCTAAAAAAAAAAAAAAAAAATCAGAATTTATTTTTTAAAAACTTCTAATTAACGGTATCACAAAAATAAAAAAGTAATGATATCCATTGTTTCAACTCTATGTTCACAAATCTACTGATTTTTACACTAAACCTCATCTTTTGGAAATTTATACATCTGTTTTGTTAATTTCTATTAAAATGCTTAACAATCTGGTTCAGGTAAGACATGGCCTAAAGAGCTTCCTTCTGCCTTAGGCAACATTATGGCTTCCGCAATTTACTAGCTCCTGACTCTGCCTTGACTAGTGTGATTTTTATGCAAGTTATTTTCTGCATGGGGGGGGAGATGGACACATCAATACGAGGAGTAAATGGAACCAGAACAGAAAAGCAAGAGAATGTTCTAGACAGAAAGAATCATGTGGAATCGAGTTCAGCTGTATTTAATATGTCCCTGGTCTTCCATGTTAATGGATGGGGCATGGCCTCAAGGTGGCCAGTGCTGGTCAGGAAAACTTGCCATCAACTTTTCTAGCCCAATGAGGGTTCAAAAAGTTGCAGTTTATAACCAAGAAGCAGGCCTGGAAATTCTAAGCCTTTGATTTTGGCACAATTCCCAGGGAAGTCGATGGGGAGACCCGCTGGCTATGAACACCATTCTGTGCAATTTGATGCTTTTCATTTGGAAGAATTTTGTTGCCAGGGCTATTGCATTGAGTTACTGAAATCTTAGTGGATGTAAATTGTCTCATCTGTCACTTCACCTGGCAAGAAATTTAAAGGGCATAGCTTCTACTAAAAGGAAAGATTTCTTCTCTTTGGCCCATGATGCATGAAGCAGCATTGCAAATGCTATGGAAAACTCATGCTGCAGCTGCTGTCTGAGACAACAAACTAATTTTTTTTTAAACTCGAAGGTCAAGTTTTGGTGGAAACTAGAGCTAGTGTCCCTGACTGTGAAATCTGTTTATGTGCAGCGGCATTTTCTAGGGATTGGAAATCTTACTTTCTATCTCTTGATCATTTGGTGTTGTTTTAAGCTGTGTATGCAACTGAGCACTGCTTTTAGCTAAATCCCAGGAGAGAAACAAATCATCAATGCTGATTTACAGAGGGTGTAAGCAAGGGTTTAATGTTTTCAGACCCTAAATGTTGGCAGAGTAAAGGGAGTAGTTAATAGAGCAATACCTTAGGGTGTATTAACCTACTAAAACAATTCAGGAACACAGAGGCTGCTTCCCTTTCTAAAGCAGGATATAACTAATGTGCGCTTTCTTCCTGAGCATGCTTAGATCTTCCATTTCATTGCCGTTCTTCTCAAGACCATCCAACATGAGACAAGGCTGAATATACAGTAAAGGAAATGGCGAAAATCACTGGGGGGATGGTCTGGACGAGGACTGTTTCCCCCACTTCCTCATTCCCTCAGGAGCTGCCCCTGGCAAGGCTGGCCTCTGAAGGATATGCAGATTCCCAGTCATAGGGTGTAGGTAGAGTTGAAAGCAACATGGTGGTCACATGTAATCAATTCAGTTGTGAACACGGGATAGAAATTTGATTCACTGACTTGCTTGCCTATAAAGCTGTTTGGTTGTACTGCCTCAAAGGGCAGTTTCTTTCAGCACTGACCTGCCGCCATCGGTCCCACATGGGAGACCATTTCCTCACCAACTCACTGCCATCAGTTCCTCCTGCAAGCTCTAATAAACCGTTGTCTTGACCGGGCTCGGTGGCTCAGTCTGTAATCACTTTGGGAGGCTGAGGCGAGTGGATTGCCTGAGCCTGAGAGTTCAAGACCCACCTGGGCAACTTGGTGAGACCTCCACTCTATAATAAATCAAAAAATAGCCAGGCGTGGTAGCGCACGTTTGTAGTTCCAGCTACTTGGAAGCCTGAGGTGGAAGGATCGCCAGAGCCCAGCAGGTCGAGGCTGCCGTGGCTGGGAACGTGCCACTGCACTCCAGTCTGGGTGACAGAGTGAGATTCCAACTCAAAAAAAAAAATGATAATAAAATAAAAATAAAAATAAACCATTGTCTTTCCCTGCTGGACCTCCGGGTGACTTCTTTGGAATGTGTAATAACCTTATGTACCTTATGCCCTCTCAGCTTTGGGGTTGCTGAGTTGTACAATCACCAAGAAAATAATCAACTGAGATAAACAGATTTTGCAGACCCAGGTGTCTGTCTCCAGAGGGGTGGCTCAATCCTCCTGCACGTTTGAATCAGCTGGAAGTTTCAGAGCACACTCATGCTGGAGCCCGAGGCCCTGGCGCAGAAGTTGGTTTAGGATTGGGCTTGTGTGTCAGTACTAGTTCTAGAAAGCTTTCCAAGTGATGTTAACATGTAGTTGAGAAGACTGGTTATATAAGATGGAAACCGTGAAGGGATAACTCAAATTTGCAAAGTTCGGTTATGAGTAGTAAGTAGCTATTAATAATTACATTTAAGTCATAAGGGTAAAAGCAATATATAGTTAAAGCGTTTTAGTGGTAGCCTCACTTGAATTTTCAATAGAGAAAATGCAGCTCTAAAGCTTGATCATGGCTGCGGGAGAGAGGAAGTGGCTGCCCACCAAGCCATCCCTGGAGTATAGAGCAGCCCAGGATCCTTCGGGTGTTGAGAGATAGAAGCCATGGGTGAGGCTATGACTTACATTTCCAAACCAGACACCAGAGAGCATTTCCAAATGTCTTTCCCCCAGCATATGGCAACTCAACCCGAAGCAATTCAGGGGAATTCACCCTACCTCAAACACCAAACAAGAGACCCCTTTAAACCCGAATACCACCATCACCCTATCTCTGGCATTAGGGCTTCCATCCCCGCTGTGTCCCCTCTGCTTCATCCATTCCTTGCACGATCATAACTTCCTCCTTGCCTTTCACCCAGGCTCTGGAGTCTCATTCCTAACTCAGCTTGTGAACTACAGAACAGGTTAATCTCCACATTCAGAGCACACAGCACTTGTGTTATCATCTAGCCACACATTATGGGGTTTTATTTTCTTCTTTCTTCTTTTTAATTTTTGAGTCAGGGACTTACTCTGCTGCCCAGGCTGGAGTGCAGTGGCACACTGCAGCCTTGACCTTCTGGACTCAGGCGATCCTTACAGCTCAGCCTCTGGAGTAGTTGGGACTACAGGCTCGCACCACCACAACCAGCTAATTTTTTAATTTTTAATTTTGTAGAGACGAGATCTCATATGTTGCCTAGGCTGGTCTCCAACTCCTGGGCTCAAGCTATTCTCCTGCCTCGGCCTCCCAAAGTGCTGGGATTACAGGAGTGAGCCACCTCACCGGGCCAGCTTCCTTTTTAAAAAAAAAATAAATTTTATTATAAAAAGTTTAAACATATAAGAGTAGAGAGAGAATGGTGTGACGAACCATTAACAGAATCAACCAGTTTCAACAATTGCCAACATTTTGCTAATTTTGCTTAATCTGCCCCACCCTGTGCTTTTATTTGGGAAACTCTGCACTTTTATTTTGATGAGGGGGTATGTTAAAGTAAACCCCAAACAATACAGTACACTTCACAAATACTTTGGTAAATATCCTTAACAAATAATGATTTTAACAAAACATGGCTTGAATATGCTATTAATATCTAATACCCAGCCCATTTCAGTGTTTTGATTTCACTAACAATAAAACTCCAGCACATAAGCTTGTTTATAAAAAAAAGTTTCTGTTTAAGCATCACTTTTCCTTAAAAATCATTAGTTTTTAAGTGTATATGTAGGATCTTAAATAGGTAAAAATAAATCACTTCTATTTTAACTGCCCTTTTCCCTCAACAACAACAACAACAAAACACAAAGTAAGGCTTGAGACAATTGAAAGCATAAAAACTATATAAATACCCATAGGATCCCAATTTCCTTTCAAAGAACTTGAGACTTCACACCTAAATTTTCTTAGTTTTAGTTATTGTGTCTCCTTTAAATATGACATTTTAAAATAGCAACACAGAAAGCTGCAGGCTAAAGCTGTAACTTATAAACCTGTTGGAACAAATTCACCCCTCACATTAAGGGAAACTAAATTACTGTATTCATCTCCCAAAATTGTTTCCCCAAAAGTAATCAAGCTTATCTGTGACCCAGTTTTAGTTGCTTACGAGTGGAGTTGGGGTTCCACAAATCCACACGGTGGAAACACTTGGAGGATTTATGAGCCTGAAAATGGGAGTTAGCCATTTCAAGCAAATAAAGGCAGAGCCAAAATCTTAGCTGTCTGCATTCAGCCTTCATTGCAGAGGTCACGCAAATAAGAATACACACGGACCCAGGACTTAGAAATTGCTTAGAGGCATTCTTTCTATCAATCTTAAAGCACAGGGGGTAACTAATATTAAGCCTCTAAATCAAATCGTTTTTCCTGCCTGTTTTCATGGTAGCAAAAATCCATAGAGACTATTTGTGGCTCAGCTATTCAACACTCCCTGATAGAGTGTAGTGGTCTCCCCACCTGGGCTCCTTGGACACTCTATGAGCAGTTGGATGGTCCTAGAGCTGAAGTCCAGATTTAGCACAAGTAGTGTGTTTGATGGGTTATAAATCCTACTCACAAGGATCTGTCATCGCAGAGCCTAGACTGCATTGATATATATACTGGGTAGCATCTGCCATGATTGAATTAGGCAGATAAGGCTGGAAGAAAAAGAATGATTATGCTATTTTAACATGTTCCCAGTGGAATTGTTTTGAGGGCTGTGATTACTATATCAACTATTCTACTGTGGTTTTATTTTTTTCAATTTCAAAAAGTTTGTGAGTTGTGTGCTCCATCAGTTGTCTGCATCATTTTAGAGTTCCTGCCATTATTTTAATACCCTCAATCACCATCTTTGTTGACTGAATGTATTAGTCCATTTTGTGTTGCTCTAAAGAAATACTTGAGGATGGGTGATATATAAGGAAAGAGGTTTATTTGGCTTGTGGTTGTGCATGGCACTGTGTGGCTTCTGGTGAGGTCTCAGGAAGCTTTTACTCAAGGTGGAATGCAGGGGAAGCCACCATGATGCGAGTGGAAATAAGAGAGGAGAAGGAGGAGGTGGTGCCCGCTTTTTTCAATAATCAGCCCTCGTGTGAACTAACAGAGTACTCACTCATGACCTTGAGAATGACACCAAGTCATCCATGAGGGTCCCACCCCCATGACCTACTCACTTCCCACAAGGGCCCACCTCTAATACTGGGGGTCACATTTCAACATGAGATTTGGAGGGGAAAAAAATCCAGTTATATCACTGAAAATGACACTAATGATGGTGCTGACTCACTCTTGCAGGCAGTTAATCATTTTAGAAATTGCCCTTCACTGACTGTTCCCTGGATGTATGATATCTTTGCTCACAGGAAGCAGCCAGATCTGAATTCCAAATGTTCCAGCTGTTCCAGAGGCAGGCACTATGATGCCTTCTACCTAGTTACTAGTCTTCTTTTAAAACAAAATTCATAGCTGCCTTAGTATTTTCTGAAAATCCAGGACAGGCATCACTGTGCGTCAGTGCCACACCAGATACAATGATTTAGGGGGTGTAACCACACTATACTATACTACCTGCCACCACCTCTCAGGATAGCCATTGTGATCCCCTGTCTGCACTTCCTTGGTAAAAATTCACATGAAAACTGATGCGATGGGACAAGACTATTTCATACAGGAAATGTGGAAAATAAACAGTCTCTAACCTGGTTCTCTGTGTGGGCTTAATTAGATCTTTCATTCTTTTATGGGCACAGAAATTATTAGTCTCAGCTTTGATTTCCCCACCTAATATAAATAAAGCTGAGTTCATTAAACCATTTGATCTGCTTCCAGACTCTCAAATTGAATTTTCTGTACTTAACTTTGTAAATACAACATCGTGAGGAAATTGAGAGAAAAATAATACCACCAAGGGAAAGATAGCAGGCTAGACCTCAGAATTCTAGTCACAACTCATTTGCTGATAAGTGAAATTGACAACCTTACGCCATTTTACATTACAGCACTTCAAAAATATCAGTTGTGACAGTTGTTATTGACATTCTTGAAGTGAGACAAAAATGAGGTTAGATAAAATATTTTCCTTTTGCAATTCACAGTTCCAACAATTAGTTAGTTGACTTTGAATAATTGTTCTTAGGGATCCAAACCATTGATTTGTATCTGTTTTTGATATGGAAAGATTTGCTCCAAATTTCCATTAAAATTTGAAAATAAATAAAAGTGCTCAAAATAAAAAGCAAACTCTCATTTATACTAGTACACTGAGGATAAATAAGCTTCAAATAAATATTTAGAGTTTAACATATTAAGAAAGAAGTGACAGTCAATGAAAATCATTCTTTTCGCAGTGGCTCAAGCCTATAATCCCAGTACTTTGGGAGACCGAGGCAAGAGGATTGCCTGAGCTCAGGGGTTCAAAAACAACTGGGCAACTTGGTGACACCGCGTCTCAATAATAAAAAAAAAATAAAAATAAGCCGGGTGTGGTAGTACAAGCTTGTAGTTCCAGCTACTTGGAAGGCTGAGGTGGAAGGATCGTCGAACCCAGCAGGTCGAGGCTGTGGTAGCCGACGGTGATCCTGGGCGATAGTAAGACTCTGACTCAAAAAAAAAAAGAAAATTCTTCTTTTATTTGAATTATGATACAAGTAGTACAAGAACTAACTTGTAATCAAAATCAGGGCCTCTTAAATATTTTAGAGGTTTAGACACCAAGACAGTAGTATGAGTAGGCCTAACATCCTTTAAAATGTCTCCTACCGGTTCAGTCCTCCTTCCAGTACCTCCCTAGTGTGTCAATTTCTGTCAAGTTCCCATGCCTGCTAAGTGATATGCCCAGACATTCCTCAGCCCCATAGCCCTCTTGATGGACGTACATGATGGCAGTGGGTCGTTCACACATGCTTAGCTCTGTCTCACAGTCTGCAAATGCTGGAATGGATTCCAGGCCATGGCGTGATGGAAAGAACACAGATACAGCCCAGAGTCCAAGACCTGACTCTGCCATTTCTTAGTTACATAACCTGGCACAAGTCACAAAGGTTTCCAAGCTCTATTCTTTACCTGCAGATTTAGGACAATAAGACCTCATCTGTTGTGAGAATCAAGTGAGATAATGAACATGAAAGTACATTCTAAAATGAAGTTATATGCAAATGGAAGCTGCCTAGCTAGTTCTTTTTTTCTGTGATCAGCTGGTTAAATAATGCAGGCCAGTGAGTATGTCAGCACTAAGAAAGATGCATCGCTCAGAGGGCTGAGAAACGGAACTGGACACGCTGGATCTCAAGCTCCTCTCCGTAGGTCTAAGGCCGGCTTACAAAAGCATACGTCATGGGAGACTGACAGGTACAAGTGCTGGGACCTGCCCAGAAATTATGTAAACCAGACAACTTTACACAGATAGGAGCATCATTTTCCATCTGTGGGGAAGAAATCACAGCTATCCTGCCATAACTATAAGCCTTAAAAATTACAGTTAGAAACATCATCATATTTATTCTAAAACTTTTTAAAGCATGACATATTTGGATCACCCAGGCTTAGACAGGTCCAATTATTTAGTGAAAATGTTAATGTTCCAGTTGCCCAAATGATATATAGGAGAAAGTACCAGAGACCTGGGGGTAGAAGGGTCAGAGAGTAGGAAATAGCTAGACCAACAAAAGAGGAAATGCTCTGTACCCCAGAAGAATTAGATTTCTCCCTCTGTATATTTAAATAATTATAGTGAATCTGAAGAGTTAATACAATGTGAAGAACAGAAAATATTCACTTTGTAGAGCCATGTGTCTGGATAACAGTATATTCACCAATAACCAATTTATTTGAATGACATCTATCACTGGGAATCCCAGAAATTTAAGGATTAAGAAACAATCATTAAACAGTTTTTGAATCATCAGACTCCTATGCAAAAAGGAGAGATAAAGTGGCATCATACCCATCTTTCCCCATGGAAGAGAAATAACCTGGGTAGGTTATTGGTACAGTGATACTCAAGTTGCTGTATATGTGTCTGTTTGCCAAGGGTGCAGAAGAGCTGTCTCCATGTTGATCTCACTGCACTAAAGTGTAACATATTTATCAAATGGTATGAAGCAAGAAAAGAGATGGTTAAAAGTGTTCTAGCAAAGAATGGTCACCCATGCCAGATCAAAGTAGACAACCATCACAAAACTTACTCATCATGGCATACCTGTGAAACAGACATGAATGCGAGTTGCCTGAGCAGTATTTATTCCCTCTTTTTCTGCTAACAGCACTACAGAATTTCCTTTAAGATCCGTGTGACCTGACCACCGCTGACCTCCCACTTTCTTGCTGTTGCTCTAGAGATGGCCATATGATCTGAACAATCAATATTATCTACTATCCCATCCACAGCGATATATTAGGGATGGATATTGACTCCATGAAGCCAACGAAACTATTTAGAACTTTTGTTGGAACCCTCAAAGAGACAATATCTCTTTCATCTGGACTGGCAGGCTGAAAGGATGACCATCTGAAGCCACCAGTCTCATGTTGTCACTGCTAGGGAAGCATTTTGTATGGATAAAATGACTGATTTCTGTGACATCAGTTCAACACCTTGAGGGTGAAAGTAGGAATGCTGTGACATCCTGAACCTCTGAATTCAGCAATGATTGAAGCTAGTCATTCACAATTAACTTAAGTGTTACGATGTAAGCCATGCCAGTTTGCATTGGATTTCTGTCATTTGCATTAGCGTGACTTCTGAGTGATAATTCTGCTTCATGTGGGGATATTTATGTATTGAATCATCAGTATAAATGTGCTTTGGGGAAACTACTTTGTAAAGAAATCTCAATGTGACACTTTATAAAAAGTTTAAAATTAATTTCTTGATTTATTTGTATAAACGTTTAGCTGCATTTTCCCTCTTAGCTGAGTTAGAGCAAATACGATATGCAAGAATTACAGGTTTCTTCTTTTTAGAAGGGCAAAAGTTGCCTTTCACACCGAACAACCCAAAGCAAACACTGTGTGAGGTCAAGATATTGAGTAACATAAATCTCCACTCTTCTTTCAACACCTCTCTGGAAGAGGCTTTGCCAAAACCTCTGCCCTACTACGTTGCTATGCAAAGCTCCCATATCCAGTTCACTGACGGCATCTTCCGTGGAATCTCTGGCCAGGCCCCCGGGACAGCAGAGGGAACTGTTGGAGAAATTCAGCTGCAGCTGAGCTGTCTGGAGCTTCAATGAACTCCAACTATTTAAGGGTAGGGAGAATTGCATTCCAGGAAGCCCGCCTGGGACCTCTGCAGGACATCCAGCTCTCAGAGCAGATGAGGTCAGAGGAGAAAGGAGACACTCAGAGTCTAACAGAAAAGGTTTTCATTCCCTGTTCAGAACCAGGTTCTTTATTAGGTCTCGGTATAGTGTCTTCTTTTTCTATGTGAACACAGAAGACCCAGCATGTGTTTGTTAAAAACTTGGTAGGGCAGCTTACAAATATTCTCAAGCTACAAGGGGTGTCCCCGCAAAATGTACACATATTTAAAGAAATGTTATCTATGCATTACTCTTTGAAGTTGAGTTGAATTACAGTAGCAATGTGTAGTATGATGTTCGCTCAACTGTGCTTCCATTGTCTTTGACTGTCTGCCTGTCACATGGTCACGCTAGCATTCATTTGATTAATGCCATCTTATGAGCAAACATCATACCTAAAATGTGGATACATCTTTTTGGCACCCTGTATTTGTTTTACATTGTCTTTCAGTATATCACACATATTCCGTAGTGTTGAATATGTAATTATAGCTCCGTTTCTATAAATGGTCTCACTATATTGACTAAGAGGGGACGATTCTTTGCCTTCTGGGTTCATAGCTTTCACACTTCAATCTGCATTAGAATCCTCTGAGGACTTGTTCAAAGTTCTGACACCTGGGCCCACCCCAGCCCTGAGAAATCAGAATCTCTGTAGGAGGAGTCTAGAAATCAGAATTTTCAGGTGATTCAAGTCACCTGAAAACCACACACCAAGAACATTATCCTGGGAGTAAAGTCACATCCAAGGGCACACAGTATTTTCACCAATAACCAGTTTGTTTGAATGCCATCTATCACTGGGAATTCCAGGAATTTTAGGATTAAGAAACAATCATTAAACAGTTTTTGAATCATTAGACTCCTATGAAAAAAGGAGAGATGAAGTGGCACCACACCCAACTTTCCCCAGGGAAGAGAAATAACCTGGGTAAGCTATTGGTACAGTGATACTCAAGTTGCTACATCTGTGCCCGTTTGTCAAGAGTACAGAAGGGCTGTCTTCATGTTGATCTCACTGCACTAAAGTGTAACATATTTATCAAATAGTATAAGGCTAGAAGAGATGGTTAAAAGTGTTCTAGCTAAGAATGATAGACTTTGTATATCTAATTAGCAATTCATATCACTGGTGGCATTTCTACATTTCTATGCTTTTATCATAAAATCCTATTTCTCAAGAGCCACAGGGTGAAAAAGAGCACGCGATGATTATTCTGGTTTACTTTTCTGAAGTCACCCCCGCAGTCCTCCCGCCACAGGAGGAACGAGAGTTCCTGACTCATGGCTGGAGTGGCGGCCCCATGTCTACAGTCTACTTTCTGCAGATGGCAAAGCTGAGGACACTTCACAGACCCCACGGGTCTACTGGCTCATATGAATTGGGAAATATATCATATGTTGGGGAGTGCTTAGCTTTTATTCTAATTTTTAACAGGGGATTTCAAGGAAGCACCTGCTGTATTTTCCTTGACACCAGAATACACATTCTGCCAATTGCATTCTAAGTACCCCTTACGTGAATTGGTGGTTGGTCACTCAGAGAACATCACCTCTTAATGAAAAATGTATTCATATGTCAAAAGGAAAATTTAGAGTAGATAGAACAAGGCTCTTCATTGAGTCACGTATGTCCCTTTTAAAAGTCATGCCTGCAGTAAGTCATGTTTGAAATGTGTACCAATTCTTAGGGACTCTAGGTATTACTGAGTGCAGTGGAACAATCGTTTCATGAATGTTTCTCACACTGGAACTCCTCAATTATATCTTGAATATTCCTGGGTTTTACACCTCATTCCAGCTTAGATGAATGTCCAAGTCCTCTTCTCTGTTCCTCTGCTCTCTCATGAGCTTTTCTTTTCATCCCTGTACTTTCTCTTTCTACTATCACTGGGGATTAATATCAGGGACTACTTGTATGACTGCATATGTCTACTGGGGGCTTGACACACAGAAGTTGCTTAATAAAAATATACATGGAATGAATGAACAAATGAATGAATAAATGAACAAATGGCTTTCTTTTCTGTGGTCACATTATCTATTACTCCATCTTAACTTCACTCAGTCTAGTAGCTCAAGCTGGAGGGGTGAGAGTCATCTCTCGTTTTCACCACTTGCCACAGGATCCTTGCAGCTGGTCTAGCTGGCCATTCACAGGTTTATAGGATTGCATACCTGCTTCTACTAAAACAATCCGAAGAACAAAGGATGGTTTTTATAGGAACTGGCCAGCATTTCCCTACCCTCCAAAATCCAGAGGCTTTCTTTTCTTTAATAAATAATCAGCTTAAGGGAATTTAGATGGAAGAAGAAACCAAGAAAAAGATGTGGGTCACAAGGGCAACATGTTTTCTCTGCATTTTCTCTGTGTTTATGAAGCTTGCAGGGGCTGGAAGTGTGTATGAACAAGGACCCTTTGGGGTCTGGTAATTTCTGAAGAATGCCGCACCACACAATGCGTGAAACCAGATTGATAATTAATACATCCTTGATATTAATAAACCAATTGTAAATCAACATATCTCTGACAAATAAATAAAAGACATTTTTTGTGGTTGTTAAGGAAAGGCATGGCTCAAACCAGCCAATTAAAGGCTGATTAAGAATTAAAAATATATATGTCTGGGGACGGTGGCACATGCCTAATCTCAGAACTTTGGGAGACCGACGTGGGCAGGTTGCTTAAGCCCAGGAGTTCAAGACCAGTCTGGGCAACATAGCGAAACCTCATCTCTAAACAAAAAAGAAAAAAAAAATTGGGCATGATGCACCTGTAGTCCCAGCAATTCAGGAGGCTAAGGTGGGAGGATTGTCTGAGCTCAGAATGTTGAGGCTGCTGTGAGGAATGATAATTGTAATTATGCCATGCACTTCAGCCTGGGCAACAGAGTAAGACTCTGACTCAAATAATAAAATTTAAAAAAAAGAATTAAAAGCATATGTATATATAATTATGTATTTTAAGCATGTATGAATATACATGACCATAGCCCCCATCTCAGGCTGGAGCAAATTGTTTCTTGTTTTCCATTATTACCTTGGGATTAGCACAGGACTTGATACACAGAAGTGAAGAGGTAACAAGGAGAGAAAAGCTACATAAATAAAACACGAGAAAATTTGTGGTAAGTGTCATAAGAGTGTTTACATGAGTAGAAAATTATTCATAGGGGAGAGACCGCTATCATGAAAATGAAGCTCCCAGAAGGTCATGAAATGTAACTCCAAAGAATATATAAGATTTTAATAGACACGTGAGAAAGGATGATCAAAGGCAATTTATGAAAGCAAATGGGCAGAGAAAGAAAAGCGTTAAGTTGTTCAAAGGGGAATAATAACAGGTATTCCAAGCAGGGTGGAACAAATGGGATGTCTAACAGTTACAGACCACATTGAAAGGTATCCGGGGACTGTGAACGTTGGTTTAAGGGAAATCAAATTTTATTTAGGAGTAAGGAGGAAACTAGTTACCAGGTGAATGGCACCAGGGGAAGGGAGACCAAGCCGGCCCTAACGGAAAGAACAATGGAAGGGGGTTAGCAAGCTATCCAAGTATTGGTATTTCAATATTTCTGTCTGGATTTCAATGGTAGTAGGGAAAATGGAAAGGAAAGGCCAGGTGTGAGATACAGTGACAAATAATTCCAAAAAGGGGGACTTTTATCAGCTGTGAAGAGAAGGCGGGGGTGACATCAAGGAACATTCAGATACCCGGGAGAATTCTCAGGATTGAAGGAGATTGTACTTCATTTCCCAGGAAGGAAAGTGTTCTCATGTAAATGGATAAATCAGGTAATTGCTACTGCTATCCATGAAATGCAATCCCCAGCTAATAAAGTAGCTTTATTAACTGTGAAACCATTTCTGTTAGCACCGCTTTTTTTTTTCTTAATTTTTCTGGCCCTACCAAATTTAAGCAGGAAACGCCATTATGAATGGAAAACATAAGCCATCTCATCAACAATAACTTGATAACAATGAGGCTAGTGAGGAAGAATCGAGAAATTTTAAATGCACCATTTTCTAGTGGTGTAGGTTAGAAATGTTGTATATGTATACAGTGTGCTAACATGCTAATACATACAGAGAGTCCACAGAGAATCTCCCCAGTACTGTTTTATTTTTTCTTCTACTTATTAGGGTGATGATGACTAAATGAGGAAACTGTTAATAACCATGGAAGAAAAAGAAACACACAAACTGGAAAGAGAAGATGACTCCAGAAATTAAGAAAAGAATGAGAAATGACATGTTCTTAACTATACAAATATTCTCATCTAATTAATCTTCCTCAGAAGACAAAATAGTAGTAATATAATTTAGTGAGGATCCCACCATAAATGTAGCAGAGTTAGATATATTCGCCAAGTTTTTTCATCCACTAGCTTTTTTTTTTGGAAACCAGAATTTATTGAGAGGACAGAAAAGCTCCCAGAGCAGGAGGGGACCTGCAGGGGTTGCCTCATCTACTAGCTTTAAGGTGTCACTTTTTTTTTTTTTTTTTTTTGCCTTAAACATTTTCATTATGAAAGTTGTAAAGGAAGTTTGGGATGAACACAGCAGAAGAACCCAAAGCAAAAAGTAAAGGGCTCCTGATTTCCTTTCCCCATTTCATTTCCCAGAGAAAAATACTGTTAACAGTTTGACATTGTACAAGGGGGGACCCCCCAAAAACCTAGAATTATCTTCTGGAGGCTGGACTCCTTATAGTACAGGCTTCCCATGCTAGGTAAGTGTTCTAGGAATCCATCAGCATCAGTAAGCAGGTAGCATTGTTCTGAAAGGCCGTGTTCCACTTCAGTGATTGATTTTTAAAAGATTTTTTCAATGTGTTTGGTCATTTCATGATGGGGAATTTACGAGCACACCTGCCCACAGGGTGCTGAGCATTTAGCAGTTTTTGACCAAAAACGGCATGTCCCCCATGCTCCACTCTTCCTGTTCACCACATTTCACCCCGAGCAACCTTTTTGTTACCCTGGATGAAAAAAGTCCTCAAAGGGAAATGTTTTGTTGATGTGGAAGAGGTGAAACAAAAAAAGGGCAGAAGCACTAAAAGACATCAAAATCGACAAGTTCAAAAACTGTTTGGAGCAGTGGAAAAAGCGACTTAATAGGTGTACTGTATCAAACGGAGAATACTTTGAAGGTGACTGAAGCATATACACATTGTTTTATAAATACATTCGGGGTGTTTTTGGGTATATCCCATATTTTTTCTATGCATATTAACATTTGTAACATAAATTGAATTCAACAAGACATGCTGCCATCTCTTTCTAAGAAGTCATTCATTCAACAAATAGTGAGCATAAGTGCACTATATTGAAAAGCCAAATAACGTCTGGATTTTATTTTCAGAGAATTTACAGTCTAGTGAGAAAGAAAGAGAAGCAAATCAATTATTACAATTCAGAACCTAGCACCATGAGAGTCATTACTTTGTCTAAAGATTATTAAATAAATTTCAAAATCAGAATGTTTTCAGAGATTAAGATGAATATAGTCTAATGGAATGAAAAGTGACTCTTGGGATGCAAATCTCAATTGACTTATAGAAGATTCATGGAAGGTTTCTGCTGTAAACAGTACATGAGTTAGCCGGGCATTTCCAGATAATTTAGACAAAGTTTTTTTTTTTGTATAATGGGGTGACCATCATTTAAAATGTTCATTTTCCTGTGGTTTTCATGTCTGAAAATACCTTTGGTTTAAAATCTTTCATTTTATTTTTGGCCCACCCATAATCCATTGGAACAAATGTCAACTTGATATCTCTGTTTCAAATATTTTCAGACTCAAAGGAAAGCAAAGCTTCTCTTATAATTCATAAATACATCTGCACAGGTCAAGCAAGAGTCAACAAAAAGTGCCTTGAAGATCATCTGGTCTCTGAGCAAAGACTGGTGTTTTAACACAGCCTTTGTGTACAGCCAGGCACTTCCCCTTCTTCTGGAAGATGGATAGATGTGTGCTGTGATTTAGGTGGTTCTTTTGATCCACCCCAGGAACTGCGTATGAAACTACTGCTTCTCAGAAATGCTGAATGGGATCATTATTCATTTCTGAGGAAGCCTGTGTGTCACGCAGTATTTAGTTTTTATTCACTCCCATTCATTCTGTCCCCCTGCTAACATCTACTTCCTAACCCGGCCAGTTTTTAGTAATTCATATTTAAAGACTATTTTGTCTGTGATTTATCATAGGCCAGTTTTTATGAATGAGATGTTTAGATGATAAGAGTATTACCAGGGTGACCCTGAGAAAGTCAACATTCTTTTGTTTTGGTAATTCCTGAATAGAACTCAGAAATTAAAGCAACTTGGGTATTGTAGGAACACATGAAATATGTACTTATAATTTGTATACCTATCCTTAATTAATTGAAACACATTTAGGTGTATGTCCTTAATTTTTTGATGCTTTCAGGCTCTCTCCTTGACTCCAAATACCTGAAGGGCTGTGACAGAGTGTTTTGAAATCCACCTAATGTAGTGTGATAGACGTTATAAAACAAGCTTTATAAACACATATCATATAACTTTGGTTTATGACATGCCTGATTAACTTTTCTTTAGCTATTGCACAATGGAAAAAAAAAGCTTAAAAGGGATTCTTCTATTAAAATCATACTCAAATGTTACAGCTTTTACAAAAGAAAATTTCCAATTTTTTCATTATCTGGTTCTAATTATCTGTCATGGGTAAATATTTATGATACGACAGGCAAACATTAGAAGTGTGAACATTTAGGATAAAAAGAAAATTCATTCTGAAACATCCCAGGGATATCTAATTTCTTGTCAAGGGAAGGTTAACAAGTATGTGATTCTTGGGCATACCAGAACTGTAGGATTTGTCTTGTCTTGGTTCAGTTCTCTCCAGTGGGACCAGAAAGTACAATCTGAGAACTTGGGGCAGAACTGCAGTGATGGCTAGCAACGGCCTTATCAGAGGAAATCCCCACAGTTCTGGATCTATTTCTACCATCTCCCTCACCTTCTTGATGAGAGGCCATTTTGTGGCGACTCTGCAGGTGGAAAGGGACAGTCTATGCTGTCACCTTACACCTCCAACAGGGAAAAAGTCATACTTGAAGGATGCTCACGGAATGCCCAATCGTCTGTGTTACTCTGCGATTTGCCCCTGTGGCTACACATTTTGAGGATTTTTATGAACTGAAGATATAGCAAGTTGCAACAAATGCAACAGATCATCTAAGGGCGACATCTATAGTCAGTTAAGGGTCAGTATTCATGTCCCTACTCCACTACAAACAGGACTTTTTCTAGAATCCTCTGAAAATGACTGTTATGATTTGTCAGCATTACTTCCAAAGATCCACACACAATGCTGTGCTGGGACTGGTTTGTAGAAGCTCATGAGAACCGAATGTTAAATGCTCAAGAATTTGGTTCACTAGCTGTTAAACACAACCATTATTAAAAGTGAAATTATATAGGTTTACAATGAATTATATTACAAGCAAAGGGAATACATACGCAAACTTCATCACTTCCTAATTATGCTGCCGTATTTTATTATTGCCCATGCATCTACTACATCTGCCTGGTGGAACTGCCCCAGGATAGGACGCCATGATGCTTCTCTTTCTAACTCATTGTTCAGTGATTCCATGTTGGTAGCTTGAACCTGGCATCGTGGAAGCATTTACAACTTGGAAATTAACTGATGCTACACGTTGTCTCCTGCCCCCAGGAGTCAGGTGCTAAACATTTACCAGCACAACACTGACAGGGTGGATTTAGGGATTACAAAGAAGAATAAGACACTGCCTTCACAAAACTTATGACTTCATTGGGAGACAGGTAAATATTGGATGATAAGATGTCTTATAAATGATAAAGCAGGGGCTAAAGGTGTTACAAGAAAAGAAAGAGACACCATTAATTTTGCTTGAGGTGTTCTGAGACTAGAATAACAACCTCTGAACTAGACCTTGAAAGTTGAGTGAAAATTCAATTGGCAGAAAAGGGAAATGCTCTTCTACAAAAAAGCAACAGGTGAAGTAAGATATCATACTAATTATTTTTAGTATAAGTGAATGTGTTTAGAACAGCGTTTCTCAGACTCTTCCACTTAGACAAGTGGCAATGAATAAACTGGTAATTCTAGTGATCTGAAATTACAACTTGAAAAGGCTGACTGCTAAGATGAAATTCCTTTAATGTCTTCTATTTAACCCTAAGAATTCACTGGAATTTTCCATTATCCTTTTTATGCATTTTCACTTGGGATAGGGTTCTGTTTTCTTTTCCATCTCTGCCTCTCCTCAAGAGGGGTAAATCTTCCAGCACATCAAAGCATTTAAAACTATGAGAGAAAATCAGTATTCTCAAGAAAAATGTTTGTATCTTTTTATACATGCTCTGCCTTAATGACATAGGAGCCATCAGTAATCTCCCAGGATGAAGAAATGAGCATCTTTGCCCATAACCACCAGGGGTAGCAGGATGAGGCAGGGCCCAGGGGAGAGAAATAAGTAGACAGGGAGATCTAGGGAGGAAAAGCTTCTTGGAATGACTCTACACACTGAATGCTACACGGTGAGTAGACATTAAACAATGATTTGTATTTATGATCAGGTACCAATAAACATGGTCTTTCTTACAATGAACCAGAGGTGGAAGCTAATAAAACTTTAGCTTCGGGGCCACTCACTTTCATCATTCCTTCCAAGGCTGGGAGTGGCCCCAGCAATATGTACAGCTGGTCATGAATTTTTGTTAAATTTACACAACTAAGAATTTTGTTTTCCTCCTGTGTTTTTTTTTGTTTTTGTTTTTGTTTATGAGTTGGGGTGCAGTGACATGATCACAGCTCATCCAGCCTCAATCTCCTGGGCTCCGGCAATCCTCCTGTCTTAGTCTCCTGAGTAGCTGGGACAATAGGCATGTGCCACCACACCTGGCTAATTTTTTTATTTTTTTGGTGGAAACTGGGTCTCACTATGTTGCCCAGTCTGGTCTCAAACTCCTGGTCTCAAGCAATTCTCTTGCCTCGGTCCCCCAAAGTGTTAGAATTACAGGTGTGAGCCGTTGGGCCAGGCCCCAAACTAAGATATTTTAATTGCAATCAGGCCATTGTCTGCTCAATCCCAACTTCCCTTCTAACACACCTCCTCCTGCACTGGGTATGCTGGAAAGACTGGGAAGTGGTTAAGAGGTGGTCCAGATGCGGTTTCATTTTGCTGGACTGTGTGAGTGTACTCATGTGGGTTACAGCCGCTTCCTTCTATCATGAAGTTATTGCTAGCCGTCACCCACTATACCACCTCCTGTGACATTGGTGATAAGGACATGCAGCGCCTGAGGTCACACAGGAATATGAAAATGTCCAACTGAGTCTGGTCACAGAAAAGCATGGAGGAAAAACAAGGTTTACCATGTACCTTACCAGAGGCTGGTCTGTGGAGAATGCTTCCGATTATTGGACCCCAATTTCTGTTCTGTCAGGAAGATATCCAATGTATAAAAGTATAAATACTTAGTGTACTTATTTTTAATAAAATATCACATGAAGTAGAATTTATTATCTTTATTGTGTGAGAAATCTGTAGCAAAAACTACAAACTGAGAACATTTATGACTATGTGAACAAATTTCAATTGACTATGCTAGACTCATCGATCTTTCAAATTTCTCCAGAGAACATCTTCCTAATTGTTTCCATGTGAAGAGGCAATCAAAATGCATAGAGATAAAAATTATGTAAAAAATTATAGAGGTATGTCTGATGACTAATAGTAAAATTATGTTATTTCTGGATTTTGTATGTTTATGGTATTTGTTGGATGTTTAAATGCAAAATTTGTCATAATGCCTTTTCTCTTTACAAATGAATATTCACTTTTGTACCTAAAGTCTGTACATGCAATTCTGTATACTTTTTCTTATGGCTGGTACTCCAAATCATAGACGCGTCAAGTCCCTTGAAACCCAGATCTGCCCTGTAAGGCTCTGAACACGTATTTCCATTCAGATGTTACAGGACATAATATTATGGATTTAGCATAAAGATAACATTTTAACTTAGTTATCAGTGACAATACTTTAAAAATCCTAGATACTTAAATAAAACGTCCAGGAAGATGTGCAGTGTCCAGCCTGTGGTTCTCTGACTCTGGCCACCCTAAAAGCACGCTAGAGTTTGAAAAGTATAGATCCAAGGCTTAGCAGGCGTGAGTGGCTGAAAAGTTCAGCTTGGGGCCAATGAGTGACGGGCAGTGGATGAATGAGGGTCTTTATCAGGGATCTTAAAATCCCTGGAGGGTTTTAAATAGATCTGTGTTTTAGAATGAATTTGGGTGGTGGCCATGACAAGGAATGGATTGGGGGGTGAATGACATAACAACAGACTCTGAGGCTATTGCAAAAGGTTCACCTCAAGGTCCTGAGGACCTGAATTAGGCTAAGAGTGGATGGGAAACAGCAAGTTGTACGTGTTGTTGAAAGGATACTACCAAGAATCTAGCTGGAGCACCCAGAGGAAAAGTTGGAGAAGGCGGCATGAGAAGACCTTTCACAACATACATAGTCACAGCGAACACACTGCAGTCATTGCCTTGAGAAAGTTTTGATGCAACATTAAAACAAACTTTTAAAATTCTGTTAAATTTCTTCTCTACGCAAGTATCTTGGGTTGACTTTTTCTGTTAGGAGAAGGCAACTATGGATGACAAGTTACATGTTAGCGATGTTTTAGCAACAACTAGAAACTTAAAGCCAATCAGTCAGTCAACTGGTTCACTGAGCATTTACTCTAAAACCAGCAGCAATAAGGGATAAAGTTTAAACTGACTTCTGAGAAAATGTACAAAGCATCCATCCACCTTTAGTATAGGATTGAATGGAGTGTGTTTGAGAGCAATCTTTTAAAAATATGTGTCAGTATTTCAGGTTAATAAAAGAGAACCAAATGATAAAACATTGAGGGAAGACCTTGAGAGTTCATCCAGTTAACTGCCATTCAATGCCTGGCTCTCCCAGGTGCTTCTCTCAGGCCTCCCTTTCAGGTGATACCAGTTCCTTATCTGAAGAAAGCCCTGCTGTCTCCCCTGAGACTTCTCATTGACACATGAGACCTCCCCCACATCTCTAGCCAGGGCCCTCCACGGGACAGCAAGTGACATCCTCTGAACCAACAATGCCATTCTCCTCCCAGAGCCCCACTGTTTTCTAGCATTTCTCTGTAGCTGTATTTTTATTTTTTTGAGTCAGGGTCTTGCTCTGTTGCCCAGACTGGAATGCAGTGGCACAATCACAGCTCACTGCAGCCTCCACTTCCTGGGTTCTGGCAATTCTTCTGTCTCAGTCTCCCAAGTAGCTGGGACTGTAGGTGAACACCACCACACCTGGCTAATTTTTGATATTTTGTAGAGACGAAGTCTAGCTATGTTGCCCAGGCTGGTCTCGAACTCCTGTCCTCAAGCAATTCTCCCTCCTTGGCCTCGCAAAGTGCTGGGATTACAGGAGTGAACCACCATGCCCAATCTCTCTTTAGCTTTAGAATCCAAAATGGGCCAGGCACGGTGGCTCAAGCCTGTAATTCCAGCACTTTGTGGGGCTGAGCTGAGAGGACTGCCTGGGCTTGCAGGTCCAAGACCAGGCTGGGAAACATGATGAGATCTCGTCTCAACACCAAATAAATTATCCAGGCATGGTAGTGCGAGTCTGTAGTTCCAGCTACTTGGAAGGCTCAGGTGGAAGGATCGCCTGAGCCCAGCAGGTTGACACTGTGGTGGCCGTGAGCGTGCCACTGCGCTCCAGCCTGGGCGACGAAGTGAGACACCAACTCAAAAAAAAAAAAAAAGAATCCAAAATAAACTTTTAAATCAACACTTTTGGGCTACATTTATTAAACCAATCACAAAACAACTCAACCATATCCAGTTTTTATTTCACCGACTTGTCCCCAAGAAAATCAAGAGAGACAATATCAAAGATGACACTGTCTATAGCATTCTCCTGAAATAATATTTTAGCACTTTTTTTTACAAGACCGGAGAGGATTCAGAATCCAATTGATACAATATTTGCTTATTTTTCATTTGCTTACTATTAGCAAACTGTCCTGCTTTTCACATTCCTCAATGTCAATTATCAAGTTCTCTCATAGTTATATTTTTGTTATCACTCATGCAGGAAGGGAAATATAAAGTGTTTTAGAACACCCAGATACTTTTTCACCAACTCACATCTTTGAGAGTTCAAGTCTTTTTAAAAACTACCTTCTTATATATTTTTATTTTAGAGTGGTATAGTAAATTCTCATGTGGTCCCCCCAACTCTAAGATTTCAAGTTTTTCACATAAGTATCCTTCTCCCTGCCCCCAAAGATTCTATTTGGCAGAGAAGATTAAAGCAAAATAGGACTTAAACATCATTTGTTTTTCTAATATTACAATGGCTTCTTGTAGTAGAAATTTTCTCCACTACTGAGTGCATTTTTAATCTGAACATAAACTTTAAATGGCCTCTCCTTTTAAAAAAAAGTTATCATTTTTAGCAAGTCTCACTTCACTTTAGGGGTAAGCTGCCTTTTCTCTTATATGAGTTCTTTTTCTACAGATGATCCTTTCCTGCTCACTTTTGTTATGCCTGTACTTACATCTGAGTCCACCAGAAAGAGTATGGAAACCCACGGTAATCTGGAAGACTGTCACTCATTCTCTCCTTCTTTAAAATGATTCCAACCATTCCATTTGAATTTTATTGTTTATTTATTTATTTATTATACAGTTGAGGTCTTGCCACGTTGCCTGGGCTGGTATCGAACCCGCGGGATCAGGCTTGTCTTGATCTCCCAAAGTACTA
The DNA here is from genome assembly GCA_027257055.1 of Cephalopachus bancanus. Classification (NCBI taxonomy): domain Eukaryota; kingdom Metazoa; phylum Chordata; class Mammalia; order Primates; family Tarsiidae; genus Cephalopachus; species Cephalopachus bancanus. Next base: position 3,000,866 of record JAPVLO010000164.1, on the reverse strand, counting down.
GGATTACAGGCTGAGCCACCGAGCCCAGCCTTGAATTTTATTTTTGAACCTTTCATTCCTCTGGCATTCTTCTTTTAGAGCCCCTGTTCACGACATCCAATTTTTGTCCGAGTGTTTCAGAACAGATCCTTCTAAATGTCATTTTATTTTATTATTATTACTTTTTGAGTTAGAGTCTCACTCTGTCGCCCAAGTTGAAGTGCAGTGGCATGGTCTGGGCCACTGCAGCCTCGACCTGCTGGGCTCAGGCGATCCTTCCGCCTCAACCTTCCAAGTAGCTGGAACTACAGGCGTGTGCCACCATGCCTGGCTAATTTTTTTGATTTATTGTAGAGACAAGGGCTCGTCATGTTGCCCAGGCTGGTCTCGAACCCGTGGACTTTGGCAATCCTCTTGCCTTGGCCTCCCAAAGTGCTGGGATTATATGCATGAGCCACCGTGTCTGGCCAGATCCTCCTAAATTTTAGTGTGCTCATACGTTTCATCATGTTCAGGGGTTCTCTCCCTGTTTATCAAGGGCTCCACAAGGTAAAAACTGCATTCTCCTGGGGTCTTATCATTTCTATTTCTAGAATAGAACAGAATTATGTCAAGTAGTTTGCCTCACTGCTTTTTCTTCCTTCTGAAAAACTGTTAGACAGTCACATAAAATATCATCAATTACTTGGTTTTAAGCAGAGGAGGATTTCCAGCATGTGTCTAAGAGCAGCCTGTTGATCTGTGGATAAGTCAGACACACAGGGTTGAATTCTAGCTGTGCTTATAGGAAAAATTGTGTATGGTACATTTTGCTCTATAATAGAATGGCTGGTTAACGAAAGCAAAAAACAAAAATAGAAGGTTTAAGCATGTCAAAGAATGGTATG